>JAQGDQ010001753.1:0-26697 GCA_030141605.1 Tubiluchus corallicola | reverse complement strand
TAAGCATCATTGGGTCAACCCCTGCCGTAACCAATTTCCTCACACGGAGAAGTTTTGAGAAAGAAACTGCCAAAAAATTTGTACTTCTATTTTCATTTGACAACATCATCTTTCATTTTCCTTTGATAAAACATCAATGCTTGGGTTAAACAAACTGTGTTTAGTGTTTTGGCCAATTCGATTGTTTAAGATAAGGTAGGAAGTTGGAAGGTGAGTAAATGATTTTATTTTGCTTTGAAAATATGAACACAAATTCTGTTTTCAGTATAAAACGTTGTATAATGTTGCACTTTTTAAGCATAGGACTCTAACTGTGCTGCTTTTTCCTCACTGAATCGGCTAGTAAACTAGGAAAAGCTTTAAGTGGTTAGCAATTCCGCAATTGAATATCCAAAAGGAAATATTCAATCAAATGCATGTAAAACTGTGTAATGAAAAAACCTTTTGAACTGTTCAATAGTAAATAACTATTGTGAATCATGACAACTGCAAACATTGTTTTGTTTATTTAGCTTTATATGACACTTGTAGTTGGTGACAAGTTTAACAAAAGGTTTCGCTTTTCACCTTAATTATACTTACAAGTAAACCTGGCCCTCTCTCACAGGACCTACTACAATCTTCCTCAATATCAACCCACTGTTCACACGTCCGTGTATCAGGGCGGCACACTCTGCGGAGGATTTGCCCTTCACGACGCCCTTGTGCTCCTGTAACAAGGTCTCTTCTTGTCTGCCCATTTACCTACATCAAAAGTAAAATAAAAATCAACTAATTTCATTTCTAATTGCTGTAAAAAAATCTTTAAAGAAATGTGATTTTTTTTTTATTAAAAAAAGACACTGGATTTTAAAAGCAACATTTTCAATTATCTTCTAAAGAAAAACAGTTTCGTTACGCACAAGGCCATCATGGGAGACATACAGCCACAGTTGACCATCACTGGACATTCTCAATGGCTTTCTTACAGTTTCTACCTTTTTTAATAAATTGATTTTTAATTGCATTTTATATCTGACTTTGGTACATTTTATCGTGTTTTAATGATTATTCACTGATTATCCTGTTCACTTCACTCTCTAGTAAGGGCCAACAGACAGCTTACTGTTTGGGGATCAAGTTCTTGGCTGCTGGCCTTGGCACGCTAGTGAAGACCAAATATTGTGCATATGGTTTTTTATGTGCTATTTTACTTTTTTCTACTCTTCTGTTTAATACATGTCAGAATAAATGAAAATAAATCAAACAAAGAATCAATAAAAGCATTTAAACTACAGCTTAATAAAAGCATTCAAACTACAGCTTAATAAGAGCCTTTAAACTACAGTTTAATAAAAGCATTTAAACTACATCTTAATAAGAGCATTTAAACTACAGTTTAATAAAAGCATTTAAACTATAGTTTAATAAGAGCATTTAAACTACAGCTTAATAAGAGCATTCAAACTGCAGCTTAATAAGAGCATTCAAACTACAGCTTAATAAGAGCATTTAAACTACAGCTTAATAAGAGCATTCAAACTGCAGCTTAATAAAAGCATTTAAACTACATCTTAATAAGAGCATTTAAACTACAGTTTAATAAGAGCATTCAAACTACAGTTTAATAAGAGCATTCAAACTACAGTTTAATAAGAGCAATTAAACTATAGTTTAAAAGCACTGCACTACTTGTAAAGGGAAAACAATTGTTTGCCCGACTTGATACATTGGCTAAATAATAATAAAATTTACACAGCCATGCTTCTTGGCGGCAAAAATAATGTTAGTGATGAGTACATGTAAATGCTAGTTGAAACGTAAATATAAATGGAAACTTATATATATATATATATATATATGTAAACAGAAAATTATATACATTACTTACACTTAAGATAATTTCGACTAGGAAGACAAACAAGATGCCTAAAAAACAAATTTTGATTTGAGTAACACAAAATTAGTATTACGTTTACCATATGATATAAAATAATATTGTATAACAAAACCAGCACAATGACACCTCTGAAGTGATTTCAAATACATTATTTACTTACATGTAACCATGAGTACAAGAAGCCTAGTGTATAGTAAAAATAAACAAGTTCTTGTACAAGTTTTTTCTCTGCTATAATATTCAGCCATATAGATTGCACAGACTACTCACTCAACAAAGGATCGTACTCAAAATCGCTTTACTAGTTTGAAAAATTTTAAATGGTAACTTATCACAAGGACTTGATTAGTAGATATTAGTAGATATAACATAGAATTGTTAGATCTGCTCATAAGAATGAATCATAAGTCTGCACACAAAATCTAATAAAATTCCCGGCGACAGAGGCATTTTCTAGACATACTACATTCTGTACAACACAGTATAGTAATTCTGCTGAATTGCAATAGTATACAAACTTTTAAAACTAAATTAATGACATTTTTTATCATTTAATCCCATAGGTTTATATATTTATAATGAATTTTAACTGCATAGGGTGTTGACTGCATTTTACTACTTATATCTCATGTTTTGTCCATTTTTTTCTCCTATAACACATGTTTTTCATTGAACTAGCTTAATTTTATGCTTTGTACTTTTTAGATAATTGCTTTTATTATACAAGCTATATGGAAATGCATTAAAGCACTATAAAAGCAATAAACATTATTACTATTATTATTATTATTATTATTATTATTATTATTATTATTATTATTATTATTATTATTATTATTATTATTATTATTATTATTATTATTATTATTATTATTATTATTACTAGTATTATCATTATTATTATGAATACTTAATCCAAACCTGTGATATAATTCATTGTAATGCACTATAATTTCTGCATACAGCCAGCAACAGTTACAACATCTTGTTTACTAAACACAAATATCACACCCTAATATATTGTACACTTTAGTTATAATGAGTAGGACAGAGACAAAGTACCTATGTGGTCTCATCGAGAATTAACTAATCCATGCATGGATAGGAAATCACCATGTTGTGTAACCAACAAGCAAAGGTTTTAAAGGGGTAAAGAGCCAGTGGCAAAACATTAGGGTTAATATAACTAACAGCTAGTACCAGACCAGTCAGCTGGGAATAAAAGATCATCATTGGTCAACTCTACATTAATGGCTACTGACAGAACTGGTCAGTGGAGTAAGATTATGCAATTTAGTGAACGCAAATTTGCTTGAAGGTGAACATAAAGCCATAAGAAAAGCTGACAGGTAAGCAGAGTGCATTAAACCCTGCAAATGTACAATTTCAGCAGGCAACAAGTTGACATACATAACATAAAGTCAATAAAATCATGTTCCAAATGGCCTACAGCAATACAAGTTGGCTAGACAGATATGTAAAGAAAGAGTTAAATATTTGCTGCTTCCTGATTCAATAAACTAGACAACAGGACTCCAAAGAAAACTAAGCTCTCTACTTTGTAGCATAAAAAAGTACTTTAGGTAAATAACAGACCAAAGGTAATTATGAAACAGTATGTCACTTATGCATAATTCCTGTCCAATTACAAGACCAGTCAAACCTGACAGCCTGGGAAATTTTTAAGAAAATACAAAAAACTGCAGATTTATCAAAAAATCTATAAATTTCATATTGTAATTTTCTAGTATGCAAAATTATCTCTACACAAAATAAGTGAAATCAACAAGCACAAACATGCTCACATACTCCTACTGCAGGTTTAGCGAACTATGGTGTAGAAAATGTATGCAAACTTTTGTATCCTCTGAACATTAGGCAGTTCTTATTAGTAACTGCAATTTTATCAAGACTTTTTGTTCGTCTTTCTCTCTTTTTCAGAAAACATAATTATTATTATTAGCACAATATAATATTTGAATATAATCCACCAAAATTGCTGAACGAGTTCCTGCTTTCTGAGGTTTAATCAGGTTAATAATTGTGTTGCTCTCAAGTAAGCAAATTTATATACCTGAATACTATGAAAAATAGGTGAAAGGTATAACTGCGAGACTTGCGAAAAGTCTATCATGTAGCAATGAAGCATTTTCACCTATGAATTTACAAAACAAGTATTTAGCACTATGGATTTTGCCTAGTTTAGCAGTAAAAACTTCAAAGTTTTAGAAAACATATTTGTTATACCTACCAACAGCTACTCAATGCCACAAGCAAGTACAATATTGCTTTCTTTGCATGGTTCATGTGCTCATCTAACTTCCATTCAATACTGAAAATGGTAAATTTAAACTAAACTGGTCAGTATTAAAACTAAGCTACAATAAAAGTGGGAATAAAATCGGGACAAGAAATCACTGCAATTCATAAAACAAAAACATATGCTTATAAACTTCCACCTTTTGAATGTCAACTTTACTGGCAAAAACTCCACATTGATAAAAATCCCAATAAATTTCAACGTTAAGGCAAGGTCAGTGCTTCAAATGGAAACAGCGTCGTAAAAATTGTTTTGAAAATTTACGGAGTGCCATCAAAACACATCAAAATGCTATAAAATGCAATAATGGTTAAGGATTTGTCCCGGACCCCATTGAGGAATTTGTTAACCATCCAGCTACTTTGTGAGGATTTAGACTTTCCACAGATCGCAACTTGGCAGGCAGATAAATGCAGTTAGTGTTACATTTAACCCATAAAAAACTAACAACTTACAATGTGCATGTGAAACAATAACAAAATGTAGACTGAAAATATGAAATGCAGTAATGAATAGAAAATTCTAGAAACTTCACAGGCTTGATTTCTCAAACAAAATGACCGGAGTAAAGAAATAGAAGCGAACAATAAGCATTTCTTGCTGATGCCAAATTCCTCGATACACATAATACATCCGAAGGATATATGTGAAGAATGATTGTGCTTAATGCCAAAAGTTGACTCTCATTAAAATGTACTGAAAAGCAAAAAATAAGGGGATTTGGGTCAGGGGCGTAGCCAGGATCTAAAGTTAGAGGGAGCAAGCATATAAAAAATGTGCAGTGACACATAACAAACCATTTTTAACACATTCCTTATAACTTCATTTAAAATCAAAACATGATGCAGATACAGTTTAAAGGCAGTCCATATTTGTTATTTTGTATTTAAAATTAAAACACAATAAAAAGTTTTACAATAAGCTCATAAATCTCAAAACATAATAAAAATAAGTGCATTATTTAATCATCATAATATTAAACGCAAAATGAAAACAAAATGAAGCACTGCGAAAAAAACTGTTATAAAGGCGCCAATTTTGGAAAATGTGCCCAGGGAGCATTGCTCCCTTTGCTCCCCTATTAGCTACGCCACATATTTGGGCAGTAATGAGTACATAGTGAATTTCGTTCTTACATCCATTTAAAAACGAACAAAATTGAAACAATGTATAGAAATAACAGTCAGGCATTTATATCCAAGGATCTATTGCGGCAATATAGTAAGGAAGGAAGAAGTTTATGCACAATCACACACTCAAAATGGAAATAATGAGTTCAAAAAGCCATGAACGTTCTTAAACATTCTCGGGAACCTGGCAAACTAGGAACACTACTTAGTATTTTAAATTACAAAACCAATCACTGCCACCAGTTGTCAAATATGAATTTTAGAAAGGTGTATGAGAATTTGCAAAACTCACCTTTTCTTTAAACTGTTAGTAACCATTTTTAAAGGCAAAAATAATACACAAACAGCAAAATTATCATTTGTATGTTTCTACATTTGCTGATTAACAACAGCAAAAAACAATAAAATATAATGCGTTACTACATTAACAACCAATAGAACAAAATATTTTACCTTTATTGAAAGTTCTGAATTTAATTCATTAACGTTAAGACAACACCAAAACAATCAACAAAGTACATTAAAATGAGGTAATACCATTTTCTTAATGTTTTGACACACAAGACAGTGCAACAAGCTGGCTAATTAGGCGTGACTAGAAAGACTACTCATACTTTACCAAGCTCATAAATTGTTTTTCAGGCAACTTATAATGAGACAGTATCTGAAATTTGTTCACAACATTTGTCATGTATATGGTTTCTTAGCTTTACCAGTTATGCCAAGAAACAATGCCAGTTTGTAAATCATTTTTTACAACAATAACACAAAAATGTGATCAGTCGACACGTCAAATGAATAAAACCTTTTCTGTGAAAAAAGCCAAACTTCTTTTGGACAACTGTGTAGTAATATTTTACCGCCTATAAACAGTTTTAGTCTAGATGTATATACGTCTTCCTTTAGCATTGCAGATTTCCCACTTCTCCAGCATGGTAGGTTCTCAACAATCCCCTGCGACTACATAACATTTCTGATATCCGTTAACCATCTCTCAATGAAATTAATGCTTGCTTCTTTTTCTCGTTCAACTTGTTAGCTCTTTGTTTGTTTCACGTGAATTTTCAGAAAAAAAATGAAAAGCAAACAAAGAATAAAAGCAAATTTACGAAAACGATGCATCCAAAAAGATTTTTTACCGTTATGTATAAAAACACAAGTAAAATATGTGAAGTCTCTACTCCAAATTTCCTAAGTTTCAGCATTTATCAGAAGCTCAAGTTGCAATCCTGATTTGGTTCCTAAGTTCTTAGAAATGCCATAGCAATTCATAGTTTTTATAAAGAAAATTCATTGTACTTTAAAACATTTATGTAACCTGCATCGTTTTGTCTGATATTAACCGGTAAAAGCAGAAATTTGCCACCTTTTCCGGAGTGAAAATTACCAATGTTCTAACAAATTAAGTTAAGTGGGATAACGTTTATTGAATTTTGACACACAAGTTAAACAATCAATGCTGTTATGTAAAATACAGCAATAGTCCAAATTCTAATTCAAAAGAGACTAACATAATGCTTCTCTTACTTGTCAAAACTGACTAAATACAAGTTAGAAGAAATAGAAGGATGTTAACAAGCTAAAAGATAGTTACTTTTACTATGTGGTACTGATAATCACTACATTTAAACAACAATTACACCATCTTATACTAAATACAAGCAAGTGAATAAGAACGATCACAATGAATAATGAATTACAATTTATGGACCAGGCCACTCACAGAAGTTTCAGCAAAACCTATAAATGTGTGCACTGGTGAATCATTTGAGGAGTTATACTAATGTACTAATTTGAGGAGCTTTACTAACGTATCAGTTTTGTAAATTTATACAACTAAAAGAGAAATAGAAGAATTTGAAACATAACTACAATTTTTGTTTGAGTAAACAGTAGAAATGTCCACCATACTATAACACCAAATGCTGATGAAAACTAACATACTAAAATGCCAGTCATCATTTGCTTAAGGAATAATTAATTTTAGGTGCTTTTGTATTTAATTACAACACCAACTATTACTTGAATCAGTAGCAGTGACCACTTGTGGTCAGACAACAGTCAACAAGTCAAACTTCTAAACAAATTAAAGTTCAAGGTCAGGTCAATCAGGTCATCTGAAAACACATTGGTCATTGTTTAATCGTATGTTGGATTTCGTTGGTACCATCATGTATAATTTCACAGTTATGGCTAACTGTCTTTTGTTTCGGTCGTATCCCAGCAGTCGAACTGTATATTATGTAGCTTCGTAAATGTCAAAATGTACAAAATCCTTGCTAGACGGTGTCATCAGTTACGTCTTTCTTGCGGCTTAGTCTGTGATGATGTCATCTGTCTGTCAAAAATAAAAAATGATATCTGTTTATAACGACACATTGTTTGTATGAAACGTTTTTGTTGATTTTATGGAACTTTTATATGATGAGAAGTGAATTTTTCTTCAAAATAGAAAACAGTTTTTTTGCCAGGCAGCTTTTGCCAGTTAAACTGCCATGAAAACTTGAAAGAAACAATACCACAATGCCTGTAATATGTGTGTATTCTGAAAATGCTCCATTTGACAGACTCTTTTTAACAAAGCATGAAATACTGCTAAACAAATTGTTATTTTTATTTTCGTTAAGAAACGACTCACTTTACACCTCGCTGTTTCTTCTTCACCAATTAATGTAGACATGGGGAAATGAACATTCAGAATATGGACATCACAGCATTTAATGAATCCAGTAACTCAAGATTACTTACTTTTACAGTTTACAATAATAGTTAAAATGGAACCTACAGCAACTAAAATGATGAATCCACTTTTTGCTTCTTTCTGGCATGCTCCGGTGGATCAGCTTCCACTACTTTCATCCTGGGAACATAAAATTATTCATCATTATATGTTACTTAGGCTATTCTTTACATGTCGATTAGAAATATTTGTTAATGTACTTTTGTCATTGTTAAAAAACTTTACTTACAGGTCAAGTAGCAAACGTAATTTTTATTAAAATTGAACAGATAAAATAGATTGTTTGCGAAGCAAAAAACAAAAAAGCATGTTTGCTTTTTTCTTGTTTTCACTACAGCAAAATGATTTGGCACCATGTTGTAAACATTGAAGAGTACAGCAACCCAATAAGTCTGCTCACGGTGCTGTTCAGGATGGGGGGGGGGGGGTGCTACGGTGCAGCGAACACACTGTCTAAGCACATACTCATAAGACATGCAATGAACAATGATCACCAATATGTTAACCATCTGTAGTCTCAACTTGCACTTGTAACTTTGTAACTATTAAGCAGTGATGGGAGTAACATGTTATAAATAACGCATTCCGAAAAATAGTTGTACTGTAACTGTAACTGTTAACTCAAAAATGTAACTGTAACAGTTAGATTAATAAAAAACCATCTCAACACTGACTGCAAGAAGACGGGAACAATGATGCTGAAATGTACAGATTTACAATTATTCAAGAAAGCCAGCCTTCACTGGAATTTTGATGTTTTCAATAGCTGTAAAGGCAATTTTAGTTGTGCAAAGATTAAGATTTATAAATGACAGAACATTTAAACTTACTTAACATGCATAATCTCATGTCCATGTAACGTGGCCATGGCACTCAGCCCAGACTCCCGTGTTGCATATTTTGCATATCCAACATTACGATTGCTGATCAGGTAAACTTCTATCAGATTACCAAACCGACAGAAGACATCTAAAAATTTACGAAATAAAAATGAAGCCGTATGATAAGCTTCATTAACTAGCTATATTTAGCTTAGTTAGTTATATTTAATAAGAACTAACAAAAAACATGCAAACTGTTTCATATATATCACTGCCAATGTTGTAGCCAAGTCTTTCAGCTCAAGTCCAAGTTAAGTCCCAAGTCTTTGGGGTCCAAGTCCGAGAAAAGTCTCAAGTCACTGTGGTCTACGTCCAAGTCAAGTCTCGAGTCATTATGCTCAAGTCTGAGTCAAGTCTCGAGTCATTATGCCCAGGTATGAGTCATTTACTTCAAGTCCGAGCCGAGTCTCGAGTCATTATCTTTACGTCTGTGTCGAGTCTGAAGTCACATTCATGTGGCCATGTTCAACTTCAAATTAAGTTTCAAATCAAAAGTAATCCAGGTATTAATGGAGATTCTCAAGTTCTACAACACTAGCCACCACTAACTAAAACTTACAACAGATTTGATGCATCATTTCCAGGTAAAAGCATTGTTTGAAAATTTAAGAACACAGTATGCGAAAAACAAATTTACATCTGCCAGCAGTTGCAGCCCATAAAAATTAAACCGTTATGGCTAACAATGATTCCTCTTGATTTAAGAAGATGTACTGTGCAATTTCAGCACACAAAATGCACAGTTGACTTTTGCTGTTTAGTGTTAATGATAATAATGATACAATAATGATGTATGCGAAAAACTCTAACAAAAACCTTTTAGTGCAGATAGCGGCGGTGGCTCAGGGCTAAAAATAAGGAACAAACGAATAGCCTCCTGCAGCTCATTTTCTAACATGGGTTGAGGCGGAGGTAATTCAGCCGTACAATAACTTGAAACGAAACGTTCATTGGTGCGATTTACAGCAGAAGGGTAAGCCTGTCCTGACTGAGGTACTAAACCTTCGGGAATTGGTAAACCTATAAAAGTAATGCAAACCTTAAAATATACAGCACACACAATTACAAAAACCTAGAGAGACTGCAGTAGAGGGACATAGTTGCCAAGGAGACTGATGTACCTGGAGATCCACATTGACATGGATTATACTTTTCTATTTTACTAATTACAAATGCAATTAGACTAACCATCTGTGAAAAATATCATAAAAAATATGTGATAATAGTGTATTAAAAGTTTGATGCATTCACATGACCATGATATTGTGCAGGTTAAAATTAAAACAGTTACTGATGTGTTTTTGTTATCTGAATCTGATACATTGCTAGTGAGTCGTGATTTGTTCGGTTGTCACTGGGTTGTTTGTCGACCGCCTACATATCAGCATTTAGCATAGGCAAATTCCAAACAATATAGCTATTATATGCATATCTTTAACGCACTGTAAAAAATCAAATCTGCAATGGTCGGTCCTAAAATTAATAGACTCACCTTTGACCGAAACCCTACGAATATGCCAAGTATCAACTTCCTATAATATTACACAGCCAAGAAAAAATGGTGGCAGACACACACAATAGATAATTCTATAGTTACCCACTTCAATTAATGTACGGCATACAATTAACGTAACAAAAAATCACTCTTCCGTAAGTACTTTTGACGAATATTTTTTGCAAATTTTCTCCTGGTAGTTTTGCAGACCTAGCAGGCTGACCTGCAATATAGTTTACCAATAAACAATGTTTCTTCTTAGTGCTAACTGTATGTACTTTATTTGTAAGCTAACAAAAATTAACTCGTTTAAAAAAATATTTTTGATTAAAAACTGTAACTGATTTAAAACTGATTCAAATGTTGGCATTCTCAACTTGAGGTAGAATATGTCTTTGTTCTTTCATTATAAAGTGCTAAAAACATTTAGCAAATATGTACAATGCTCTATGTACAAATAATTCCAAGGTTAAAAAAATTTAAACTGCATTCAACTGAAAATACCTGCTTGCTTCAATAGGGCTGTTGTTTGTGACAAGGCTGCAGTGAGCGTCTCCAATTGATTCTGTATGGCTGAATTGCTGGTCTGAGATTGCCTGAAATATGCAACACCAATAAATCATCATGCAATATGTCACATGTAAAGTGTAAAACACATATTCAAAATTAAAAAGTATGCTTGCATAATGCTTCTTCAGCAATACAAAATAAAAATTACACATGAAAATAAAATATTTTGCTTCTTTTGTATGCACAGAATGCATGTGCATGTTAATAAGGAATATTCTATGAAAGACTGACAGTTAAACATTTATTGTGTAAGGATAAGACTCCATGTGTGTGTAATGCATGATACACAATGAGTGATCCGTAATGCGTGAACAACACTTTGTAATCAAACATGTAGAAATCCTTGTGTACGTAATGCGCAATCCGTAATGCGTGATCCGCATTCACTAGAACGTGATCGCTATCATCCAAATATGCACCACGCAGATGAAAAATGTACAGAAAGCATATAGCTATGTGTAGTGCATCTAACTGCAGTTCTTTCACTAAATGATGAAATGTGCCATGATACTTCTCTCTCCCTTGCAAAATATACTGCACTCAAAACTTGTGCTTTATTTAGCATCTAACAGTAATCTAACAGTACAATAATAAGCTAATGTCAATGCTAACGACCACGCTGAAATTTTGATAGAGGCATAGCTTTCAAAAATTATTATGGTACTTCAAATTTTTTCGAGCAACAGCCAAAAATGGTGGAAAGTGCACCCTGAGCTTTGTTAATATGTGTAGCTTTCACGGATACATGGAAACACTCAATACACATAACATGCAGCAAAATACGGATTACACATTAAGTGCACATGGAGTCCTAGCTTTAGCAATGAAAGCATTTATCATTATCAGTAATTGTACCATTGATCAGGTGAGAATTCGTCAGCATATTTGACAATGAGTTTATTGTCTGGTGGATATTCAAACCCATGCAGCTTCTGTCTAGCATATGTAGCAGCTTCTGGTGTCGCATACTTCACAATCGCAAACCCTAACAACAAAAGAACAATTACTCTTGCAGTGCAGAAAAACATTGGACATCATGCCCCAATGCTGATTTGTCTAACGTATGTGTGCACAATAAGAGATGTAAAACAAAATACTAAGCCATGAACAACAATTAGACTATTGTCTATTATGCTTATGCCTAAGCATCAGCACAAGAATGGCAGTGGGAAAGCAAAATGGAGAGAGACCTCTGGCCTCTTGCGTAACAACAGAATATCATTGAGGAGGAGAACTCTGATTTACAAAGCATGTGTGGTGTGTAGGCAGTGAACTGCTTTAAGGAATAGAGAGTGGATATTGGTGAAGCAATTGGAGAAGGATATCATTAAGTAGTACTGTCTCCAGGATATTGCGCTATATGGTGCATGTGTGATGGAAGCAATGAGATGGCAAGGAGACGTGGTGTGGGGGAAATTGATGATAAGTTGATGCAGAGATGGTTTGGTTATGTAATACAGGTAGAAGAAGGTGTACTGGGAGAAGTGGAGACCAGAGCAAAGATAAATAAAAAGACCAAAAAGGTCATGTAAAGATCTACTGCTGGAGAACACGAGCTTTTCCAGTTAATGTTTATTCTCCGATTAATGTTCGAACCCTAAACTAGACTCTTTTTTTTGGTTTTTAACAAGCTTAAAATAGTTTAATTAATGCACGTATTCTACCATTTAAAGTTGTGTGTTATGCAATAGAGGGCACAACATAACATAACATGATTCGTATCTTGCCGGCAAAGTAGGAAAATACACATAAATTGATTTTCTGCAATACATGCAGTCAACAGGTCCAATGGAAGTTCGTCCAAAGAAGTGCACAGTGAATGCAGATAACAGAAAAAAATGTCTTACCATTGCCTTTCTGATCGCAGTACTCAAGACCAGGAACAATGTCAAATAACCGATACAGTTGTTCTGGCGTAACAACTGTAGGAGTAAAAACGTTTAGCTGGACTAAACCTCGACCGCTGCCGTACATATTCCAATCTGGGAGAGAGCGTTTCAGTCCACGGTCGCCTTCGCCAACTAAAAACAAAAGATTGTTAGAAGACACGGAAAATTTTAATGCTAATTGTAGTCAAATGCTAAAAAACACCAACATTTTCTTCTAAATACAAGTTTTTATGATTGTTTATATGTGTCTGCTAGAAGTGTGAATTGTGAAAGTGCCTTCTCATCTGCATAACAAACCTCAGGCTTTTAAGTTCATATTTTTTCATAGCAAACACTACAAATGATATGCTTGAATTTGAATTAGATACATCATAACATGTACAGTCAAATACACTCAACTTGAACTTCTTGTGATTCGGTTCAAATGATTACAAATTTGTCAAAGCATAAATTTTTATGCGAAATGCAGCACTGTATGTGTTTCCATTTTAGTAAAAAATTTAAAAGCAAGTTTAACTTAAATACATTTTACTGTTAACTAGATTCAAGATTCAAGATTTATTTATTTAGCCAACAACAGGAACACGTACATATTGAGTTTTCTGTAATAATTTAAGTCTGTAAATTACTAATAGTAAAGCTGTGTGGCAGAAGAGACCTAAAAATGGCAATACAGACACAAACTAAAGGCCACCTCAAGAAATGGAAAAAGAGAAAGAGAGGGACGGATGAAAAAAACGAAAGGCAAGAAAGACAGAGAAACAGCCTAACAAGGTTAAACAGCCTAATAGCCTAAACTATGCAAATGCCTACAACTTTTGGTTTTATTGTTTACACATTTTATTGAAACTTAATGACTTATATGTGCAGAACTAATACTATGAAAACCAAATAGTGATATTTTTGTGACAGTGAGTAATTTCACTATATGCCAAAGTTTGGTATCTAATCTAAGTTTACCTCCTCGACGTCCGTCCTGCAGAGAATCCCTAGAACCTGATCTGTGTGAATCTGTAAGACAAACTTGTCTTACAGTACTAATCATATGATAGTAGGAAATAACATTGACTGAGAAAATTTTTAAAACCTCGTATGCAATGCAAACTTGTTACAAAATACCCATTAGATGGCACTGATGGCAAGCAGGAAGTGGGAAGTGTAAAAAAATAAACGGTTCTACAACTGTTAATAATTCACAGTTGTTTTACAGTTACTTTGAAACAACACTCCTGAGACTTTGAATTATTTAATTTCTAAATAACAAATATATGAAAATCCTCTAACAATGACCCGCAGCAATTAGTTAATAATAGCTAATCATTGTAGTAATAAGTACAATTTTTTTAACACACATTTCTTTTAGTTATCACATAGTGGTCCATGAAATGATTATGCCACAGATTCTTATTATTACACTCAGGTTACAAACTTTCAGCTTGATTGTTATATAAGCATAAGTGAATTACTCACTTTTATAACAAATCTGTACACACAGTTACAGACAAAATTAGGTTCGCAAAAAGTTAGTACAAAATTTCGCGGTAACAAGCTTAGCTGAAGAAAAGTGAACAGACATCAGAACTAATAAGAACACACACAACATGCTATTTATTGGCACTAGTATATTAGCCAACATTTCAGAGTAGAACTAACTCCATTATCAGTTCTTGCAGATTCTTCCTGATGATGGAGCCACTTGTCCGAAATGACGGCTACTATACCAATTTGCCTAATAACAGCAAGCTGCCAGTGTTTTCAGTTGCCGTGTCTCTAAGAGTTGTCATGTAGTTCAAAATTTTTTAAATTTAAATTTAGCAATCTGTACATTAGTAATACAAGACTAGGAATTTTTGCCATCGTGATAAAAGATACAGCATTCCTACTTATATTTTAAAAGATCTTATTATCGTCATCTGCTGAAGACTCCTGTTATGAGAATCGAAATTTTGTTTTTTATTTACAGTCTACATCTGTTGTGCTGTTTATATGAACCGTTTAGTAGTGTTCTTAATGAAACGAGAAACATTTGATATTCACTCTTAATCGCATTGTAGGTCGTAATGTGTCACTTCTGTTATTTGTCTAATGTTCTTGCAAATGTATATTGTCAGTTAATTATACAGCACAAAAAGTTGCAAATTAACATGCTGGTTTAATCTGTAGTATGAAATGTATTACTGTGTCTATTAATTAATTTAGTGTCTTGTTTTCATATCACTGTTGAAATTTCATTACAGCACTTGACCAAGATGTAAACGAGTCAAACGATTCATCTTGTTTTTAAAATGAAAATTTTACTTACTTATAATTTCTAATTATCAATGTTAGTTAAAGGAATGTTACGAAACATAAACACATTAACAAAAGATATCAACCGAACTCACCACGATCATAGTAAGACCGTTCCGCAGCTTCTTGGTACTGCCTTTCTTTCCACGAAGATGAATACTTAGGTTCAGCAAATTTTGGCTTGTAAGCTGCAAGTTTAGGTTTAATATACAGTTCATGTCATTTTTCATTATTACAGTTATTATTAGTTATCATGCTAACCAGGTAACATAAACAACAAATTATTAACATAACAAAATGCTTATTGTTTTTGTACGATAGATAACAGCAGTTAGCTCACACATTGCAAACATAGATCCCAATGCTTTGCTTTATCTAAGTTTATTAATTCTGTACTTACATCACCTGTAAAATATACCTGACAGGCTGATTATGTAAAATTAACGGCAACATTGCTAAAGAGATACAAGCTTATAAAGCAAACAGACAATTTGACTACAAAATCATTAAATTGGTAACAGATCACGCTTTACAAATACATTGCGCTCAGTTTATATCATTTAACGGGTTTCAAGTTGAAACAAATGTGAATAAACAGTGACACTTCATTTTCTGTAGAAAGGGGAGGCTGGGCAAGTAACTAGCCTTAAAGAAAATACTTTCCACACCCACTAACATTTTTTTTAATTTGCATGTTAACTTAAGCACTATTGTAATTCTTTATGAATTGAAATTTACGAGCTTAATCGTTTGGCACATCTTCCGGATACTGCTGCTAGAACTGTTACTAAAACTACATGTTTTGATCACGTAACTCCAATCTTAATGGAGCTGCACTGGCTCCCTGCTGATTACCTTTAAATCTTTGTATAACCTGGGAAAGTCTTATCTGGCCGATCTAATCAATGTTTATGTTTCTAGGTATTCTTTGAGATCCCAAGACAGTTTGTCACTGGTTGAGAAAGAATAAGCTTTCGGTGTGTGGAGCATACTATTGCCAGTGCAGCTGCACGAGAATGGTATAAACTTTCTATTAGCTTGTGATCAACCAATGATTTGAACTGTTTTAAAACTAGTCATAAAACCAATCTTTTATCTTTTTTTACCTTAACATTTTACAAAGTGTGCCAGATGAATTTTTATTGTATGCTTATATTTTTATTACAGTTATTTTTAATTATAAACCTGTATTATAGCACAGCTGGTGACAATAATTCGTCGATTTTATAATTATTCCCAATACTAACCCAATAACATAAAATCAAGACCTAGGCCCCCAATGCAACTCCTTGTACTTACATGGGTCGCAGTTTTCAAGCGCGAGGGCAGCAGTGGAAGCTTTATGAAATTTCACATATGCTAATCCCTTTGACTGACCAGTACTTCTGTCTTTGATGACATTTACATAATCTATAAACAAAATAAACAATTAGAAACAAACTTATGATAAATCTTTTTTTTTTTCACTAAAGATAAATAAATAATAAAATTTAGGAGCAAGGCTTTGTAACAGTGTAAGTCAACCATGATTCGAACCCAGAAACTTGTGGTCTCAGAACAAACACATTCTCTATATCAACATTTTAGTTTTCCCAAGTAGCAAAATAAGAAATATTACAACACAAACAAACTACACACATACCAATTGGTCCAAATTTCTCAAAATCTTTTCTTAAATCATCATCAGTAAAAGTCTTGGGAATCATTAGAAATAGACGCATCAGTCTCTCCTCCTCATTTGGCTCTCTCTTGGAACCCTCATTTCTGTTCAGCGCAACCAACACCTACAAGCAGAATACAGAAAAGTATATTACAGAACACTTACAGAAGAGTATATTAATGATAATTAGTAACTCGAATAATCATCTGTGAAATCAATCATGACGGCGGGCACATCAGGATGCATCATTTAACGTCGGTACTCTCAGAAACTCTGGTAAATCTGCCCAAGCAGAGGCAGAAGTTGGCTGTACACGGTCTTCATGTCCAGTAAACTAACCTTGTTAAGTTTACTATGTCTATAAAATATTACAGAAAATTTGTATCTGTTCTGAGTCGATGTACACAGTCTTGCTTATACAAAATTATGAAGCTTATAGCATAGTTTAAATTAATCTGGCTGTCAGAAAGGCATCAAAACACCATTTGAGTCACAAATGCTTCCTATTTGTATGTTACTACGAGGATGCCACCATGTCAATGATATTTGCACTGGTGCGTGCTGGTTTTCAACTACCCCACTTACTCGTGCACAGTTATTTTAAAAAGGCAAAAAGAAAAAACAAAACAGACAGAATCGAATATATTTGGTGAAAATTGATGCGGTTAGTATTTCAATGATTGTTTTACACAAATTCAACAAGAAGCTTGATTTGTACTTGTTAAAAGCTCTGTTAAATTCATTTCTTATGATGCCATCGGATATAATTACTTATCAGCCATGCAGCATGTGTGTACTGACAACATAACAGCCAAATTATAAAAACATTGTGTTAGGAGGATTTATGATAGTAACTTATTCAGTAATTTGTTGTTAAGCAGGCAAAAGCCTTTGCAAATGTATAAAGAAAAATTTGTTGTGTATTGTTGTTAAATTGCTGTACAAAGTTAAACATTTCTTTAGGATTCCCTACGCACTAAAAACAATGGCGACAGGCAATTTTTTGTGGGAACAGGCAGATTATTTTAGCTGTCTGTTCTCATTTCCAGTAGAAAAATTGCTAAATCTGCACCATGCACATACAAACACAACACAATCAAAAAGCAACTACAGACGAAGCATATTCTACACTCCTTTGTGAAACATATTGCGGTCAAAATTAAGTAGTAGAACACATTTAATTTATGGAAATTCATATTAGATGAAGCAACAATTACAGTGCCACGCAAACATCACTAGCGATGATTTTACAGTTGGAACTTGGTTCAAGCGACAGTATACAACCATGAAGTTCTCGTGAATTTCACAAAACAAAAATGAAAACACAAATACAGTACTGCAGTGCAATGGAATACACATATTGACAATGGAAAATACAACTTGACAAAAAAATTTAAATTCAAAATTTCAAAAGCATCAATGTATAAAAAGTTGATTTCAAGATTTTACAGATGATCAAATTACTCATATCAAAAAATGTTGAATTTAGTTTTAGGTAGCTTTAGAAAATAGTTTTAAGCAGGTTAAATCTGCTTAAATTAAAACTATTTTTGCATAAATTCTCTAGTCACAATTCAGTGCTATGTTGCATGATGAATTTTATGATGGAGTCTCTTCACTCAAAAGTGCACGTTACGATGCTCAGACTTTTCCTCCCCTATACATGAAGGGAATAATTTTCTGTCACCTCAAGATAAGTGTGGCTATTTATTACCTGTTATACTAAACCCATTTAAAAAAATGGTGATTGTTGGCTTACCTTCACTGGTTTTGGGCATGTTCCTATGCACTTTCCATTATATTCTTCCATTGCCAGAGCAGCCTCTGATGCCTTAGAAAATTTGACATATGCCACACCTGAGAGTAGAGTAAATATAAAAGATATATATCGGCTTTGCTAATGTAAATCTAAACATTAGGCCTCCACTATCCAGCTAAGTTGCTAACCCATGCAAAGTAATAATACCGACGGATCAGGCATCTTTACAAAGGCAAGATAGCATTTTCAAAATATCTGTTATATTATAACTAGTTAATTACTCGTGCTATGTTTCAATGTGTGCTATACTAACTTATACATATTATGCAAACAACTTGAAAGAGTGATATTCTCTGAAGACTGGGTAAGTGACACATCATAAATATTAAATAATGATTAATATGATTTGATATTGTTAATATAAGTGTCTCGTTTATGAAACGAATAAATTGGAAAATTCAATGTGTCATAAAAAAGATGACACATTTGTAATGTACACTTGGCCAAATGCCATGAAAATTTTTTGACGATATCGCACTGAACAATTATCTTAAAATAACATGGATCTGTGAATAAATAAATGACTATGAATCTAAAAAGTAAGATGAGTTCATATGAAAAATACAGATATGAAATTTACTATATACATAAATGTGCAGAAATGAGAAAAATGTTCTGCCACAATAGTATGCTGTAAAGCTAGCTTTTGGCCTCTCATACGTGAATAAATGAGGTGAGAAAAATGATAAAACATACGAGTCAATCTTTTTAGAAGCTAATTTACTATCCTTGTGTAATTTTCAGCTAATGCGGCATTTTGTAGACACTGTAGACAAACCAGTACTTTGAACATTATATAATATACAGTCTACACATGCATTTCCATAAAAAGTAACTACGTTTAACAATGAATTTAATCTGTGCATTCCAAGGCATTCATAAGATTGTTCATTACAAGTTGTCTAACCTGCCAATTCTGTGTTGTGATAATCACGCGGAAAACTGACATATTTTATTCTGTTTTAAAACAGTAGTAATTTTAACTGGTAATAAAGGTTATCAGACCTGAAACCTTTTTTTAAACGTCATAGGAATTAGCAGATACCTTTATTTTCCCCTGAAGTCCTGTCCTTCACTAACCAAACGTCTTCTATCGTGCCATAAGGTTCTAATGCTGCACGAAACTCGTCTTCAGTGTTTTGCTTCGAACAGACAATAAAAAGTCTACTGTTTGGAGGGTAGTCCTCATCATGAGGACCTCTGCGATCACGACTCATGTTCCTAAGGTAACATCAAAGTAGCAAACTAATTTAATTGTTAAAGTCTACAATATTACAAAAATGATTTTCTCTGGTTTTCCCTTAATACAAATATTTGAATAAATTTCTAGCCAGTCAAACACGAGCAACTTGAACCTCAGAGACTTCTGTACTATAGCTGAACTTCTTATCTGCTAGATTAGTAACACATTATAAGTCTTTTTATTAAACAATAAATACATTGCTTCCCCTCTATTTGCAGGGGTAGTAGCACAGTCCAGTACCGGCACGTAGAGCCAAGTCAGTGTTTTTTGTATTACTAACGACTGGATGAGAAAACCTGTGGCTTTTTAAAACATTGGCCTACACAGCATATATACGGTTTTATTACTGGAATGGACTGTAATAGACTTAATATTTATATTTTAGAAATAGAATCTCAACGTTGTACACTTCCAGAGTATTTGTCTAACCTTTGTCTCAAAACCAGCTTTAACTTCTGCAGCTGTATATCTAATATGTATGTGGCTTATAATTTACAAACAGACAAATTATTTGCACCTTTTAATATATGTAACACCATGCATATTCTTAATTATCTTAAATATTAATGTAAAGAAAACAATACAAAAGCAATAGAGCATTTATTTAGTATCACTTCACATCATATTACGTATACATAATTTTCATTTTGTTTTTTCCAAAGCTTCATAGCAGCCAGAAGAATTAAAATCAAGCAAGTTAGGTCTGTTTGCAGGCTTGTCATTCTGAAATAAACACTACAGCATAATTCATGTATGGCCACAATACAGCACACAATAACACACACGCACGCACATGCACACACACACACACACACACACACACACACACACACACACACACCACCATGTTTTTTTTTGAGAAATACGATTGCATCAAATTCTTACCGCGGTTCCATTCCTGATTTACGTCGTCTTTTTTTGCAACAATCTTCGAATTTTTATCACAGGTGTAATTAAAGAACTGAGTTGTCGTGCGTGTGATTTTATACCGAGTCGATATTATTTATTTTCACTGTTACAGATAAATGTACATGCAGTCTATCGCGCACATATCTTAGATTTTTTGCTGGAGTGACACCACTTTCTGAAGTAGATCGCCTTTTAGGCTCCCATTTATTTGTTGTATCTAGGCCAAATGTGACGTCATGACGTCAAACCTCCACTTCCTACGCTTCGTAATAATTGGAACTCAGAATCTGTGACTAACAAATTTACATAAAGTTTTTATCTGGAGCTAGAGCAGAGTTCACTTTGCATAGTGCACAGTATAAGCTGCTTTCATACATGTTGATTTCATGGAAGCGTGATACTAGTTATAACCAGATCACGTTGATTTCTTGGTATCCAGCTCGATTACCTTTCTGGTTACTGATATGATGACCCAGCTATCAGACAGGTGGAGGAAAAATGTTATGCATATGGTTTTCAAAAACATTCTTTCGATTCTCAGTTACTTTTTAAAAAATGGGTGGATATAATAGTCATACCTTACGATATTCACTAATCGTATTTGTTACGTAACCTACTGAGTAGCAAATACTATACAGGGTAAGATAAATATCCGAGTGGTCACGATACAAGCTTTGTGATCAAATTTAAACAATGCCAAGCCTGGTAAGGCTGATTTCAATAATTATTTAACTCATTGAGGAAAACATAAACACCTGAACCTGGTTAAAGTACCCTTATTAGTTTGGTATTTCATCTTAGAGGATGATCCTTGACAATAAGCTAGATTCCTGTGCTGCCACAACCACCTTTATTAAGTAGTTTTTTCGACTGCATGCCGGATCCAGGCTTGTAGTGGAACCGTTGACAATGCAGAATCCTTGAGTTTGATTTGAAAAGTTGACAGGATGTCTAACAAGGATACTTGACAGAATACTAAAAAAAATACAAAGGGCTCGGATGCTGGATAGGTTGTACGATTTTGTTGTTAAATTAGATTTATAAACCTAGCTGTTATTGAGCTTAAGTCCTTAATACTATTTTGGTACTAGTAATTATTTAACTAATATGAATTTATTTATTATATTTCATACACGAACAATTTTCAGGTTTCTGCAAAAAGGATAACAATTATAAGTAGACAGAATCACGGAGTAATTATGATAAAAATACGAAACGTAAATGTTCTGGTTGTGATTATTTTCGTACTCCAGGTGACGCAAAATTTTGTATTGAATTAATAATAATAATAAATTTATTTGGAAGTGTAAATACAAATTCAATATCGAGAAACACTGGGAAAAAATATATATTATTAATAATGATTATATGACGGCGTGCATATAATAAATGGCAAGAACCAGAAGTAAAATTTGTTAGGTGCTTGCACCATTATAAACACGTCCAAATAATGAGAAAAAAAGAAGAAAAAACTGAAAGTTTTTAGGCAATTTAAAAAAAGAGTTGTGCAAAGTAAGGATAGAAGTGATGGATAAAAGAATGTTCAAAGGGGTAGTAAGAGTGGCTTGTGGAGATTCAGCTCATGAGATGAAGAAGTACTTGATCCTACTCAAAAAGAACACAAAGTTGTGACTGTTGTGTCACACAGGAACAGTAGCTGGTTATCAAGACTAGTTTATATAAGAGCAAATAGATATCGTTTAACTGAAGTTTTAAAGCGGTAAATGTTACACTGATACTTTACATTGGGTGGTAGTGAGTTCCAAACTTTAGGTCCATTACGGCTAATGAAATGTTTTGCAATATTGGTTCTGCAGAAACCAATTGGTGCATTTATTAGTAGGTGGTGCAATTCCACTTTGGTATAACTATAGGTTCTTACTTGCATAATGTTAAGGCTTTTCACACTAAGGTCAATATTCCAGGCTTTACCAAAATTTCTTTAGAAGCTTATCACGGTTATTTATACAATGACTGTCAAACTTCCGGTTTTTTTAAACCGTAAAAGCTATATTAACAAATTTGAAATACGCTTTCTTTAAGGCTGCTCTTAAAAAAATTAAATAAAATAGCTTGTAATAGGCCAACTGTTGGTTCTAAAGATATGAACTTTGCGTTTGTTGTGATATTTCAGCATTTTCAGATAAATCACATGTCAACCTTGAACCCAAAAGTAGTACCTTTCATACCAAGTTAATGTGCTTTATTTATTTTGGGATAAAGCCATGTTCACACGCTTGTGGGTTTAGTTAATAATTATCATACTTTTACAAAATCGCGACAGTCTATTCTCCTCGAATTTCATCTTTTTCTTCAGTTTGGGACGCGCTCTCCAGGCGAAAATGGAATTTTAATTCTCTACTTAATGTATTTCTTTATTATTTTTTCTTGCTCGCAGTGTGTTTAATTGTAGGAATAGCCAAGTCTATTACGATTTGGCATTATAAAAAAACTATCACTCACATTTTGCTGAATTTTGACCAAATCACTCACGTTTTGGTAAATTTTGACCAAATCACTCACGTTTTGGTAAATTTTGACCAAAGCAATCACGTTTTGGTAAATTTTGACCAAATCACTCACGTTTTGGTAGATCCCAATATAATTTTTCTTACACAAGATGCAAAATACACAAGAAATCTCGTATTCGACAATAAAAAAAACTATTAAAGAAAAGATAATTACTATTGATAACGTTATACAGTTCATAACAATACTTTTAATAATTTTAGTAAATTTCTTTGTTTTAGATGCCTTAATAATGAACGGTTTTGTTCGAAACGGGTCGGCAACAAATTCCATTTTGATGTGTTTACAAACAATCCATGTTATCTACAACCCGAAGATGAATGAACACACGACAGAACAATAGAAGCGTACACTAGCAATCTACACTACCATATACAGGAAGCCCAGCAGGTACGTTTGACTGAGCAGCAGACCACAACCTGGTTTAAACTTGGATTGATCAGTTAAACAATAAATAATTTTAAATGTAGGTGGCAACACCTGTTTAATTATTAGTAGTAGTGATCCAAATTAAGAATCGCAAAAGAAAATGTCCGCCATCATCACTCATATAGAAGCTGTACATTGTTGTACGTTTAAATTGTTGAGAAAATTGCTCGGAAAAATGAAATTGACGCCATCCAAACGTGTCTGTACAGAAAAATGTCGAGTGGCCAAAAAATTCAAATCAGGATATGTATAATTTAGCAAACAAGAAAAAATGAAGTAACAGTGTGAGGTCTTATAGGTCAACATCCGGTCAATTCACCACAGCATTACATCAAGCACTGATACAGTAATACATGGAAATAAATAAAGAGAATAACAGGAAGTTCTGAAGAAAGACTTATTAATCCAGCATTAAATACTCCGCTTGAAGTGAACAAGGTAGGTACTTAGCAATATGGCATAGAGCAAATCAGGAAAAAAGGCATAAAATTTGTGTGGCATAACGGAAGCACTAACGAATAACGCTGAAATGCCTACTGGCTTTCAAGATTTGAGCCATACATCAACATTCAATGAATCATACGTCCAGGGACATGATTCTGCTCACCTCCCTATGCCAGGACTCCCTACTCGCTGCTATGCCCCAAGTACATTTATTTCTAAGGATCAATGCTGAAGTGTTTAAATCTTTCTGGGCAAAATCGAAATATGTTAACACTTGCAGGTTTTTTAGCTGGTTCTATGGCTTGTTGAAGAACTATCTTCACTGGAACATCATCACGTAGTCTAAGCATATGCCCAGTCCATCTTAAACGACGTCTTTTTATTTTTCTTGTCCAAGGTTCTTCTTTTATTTTTTTCATAAAGATCTTTGTTTGAAATTTTGTTTGGCCATCTAATACCCAAAATGTTTCTGTAACTTCGCTTTTGAAACGTATCGATTTCAGCTTTATCATTTTCTTTTAATGTAATTAAAGATTCGAGCCAATCATGTACGAAGTTGCATTGTGCTGCCATCTGGTATTAAAATTATTGCAAAAAACAATTAGCGTCTACTAATACCTTTCTAATGTCTGCTGTGTTCAATATGAACAACGCTAGGAAGTAATGGCATTAAAACGAAATTTCCGTCATTCAAAAGTCATTAGATAGTGGTCATGATTTGACGCATACGAATACGTGGTGCCTTCTATTACATGTTTTAAAAAGTTCATATCTATTACATGTTTTAATAAGTTCTACGACGATCAACTTTGCCTAGTTACTTTTACAGAACTTGCGACACGCGTACATTTCTATGACAGTTAGACACAAGTTTGACGATATGTCGTTGCGGTCACGAAGCAATTTAATCTGTCATTATGATTGCAACCATATTAGTACTAATATCATTATGAAAATGGATAGTCATAAATTTTGAGAACGCGAAATTTATATGTCCCCAATTATTTTGTTTGCAATTGAAATTAATATTAAAATATTTTCTCTAAGCCATAAATAACTTATTTGCTCAAAAAACAATAGAATGGCGGTTTCAACGGTCTCCACCTCACCCGCCACGATGATTGCTGCTAAAATTTAATGCGATAAATATTGCCCCTCGCCGGCGCAATTACTATAATAAAATCAAGCCATATTTTGTGCATTGTATTTTACAACAGTCTGAATTTATTATGATGCATACATATGTGCAAATTAGATGTTAATGATCGGTTTGTCGACGTGTATGATACTGCATAGCTAATATTCACCAGGCAGACAACAGAACAGCACAACTGAGCGAGCGTCACTTCGCTGGTATTCTGTTCACTTTGTTCAATAACCTCTTGTTATAGAAATTACTGAAAAAAATATTCAATAGAGTAAAAAATTTGCTCTACAATGGGCTTTGTTTAACTAACTGGACGAAGCGTATTATCTACGAGCAATGTCACGTAACTGAACGAAGTACACCGAGCCGCATTGCCTATGGAGCATTTCCTAGGCCTTTCACACTGAGTGAAAGTTTACCTTGCATCGTTAGTCTCATTGCCATATACTATAGAGCATTTCCTAGGCCTTTCAACTGAGTGAAAGTTTGACTTGCATCGTCAGTCTCATTGGCATATACTATAGAGCATTTCCTAGGCCTTTCAACTGAGTAAAAGTTTGACTTGCATCGTCAGTCTCATTGCCATATGGTATAGAGCACTTCCTAGGCCTTTCAAACTGAGTAAAAGTTTGCCTTGCATCAGCATTCTCATTGCCATATCCTATAGAGCATTTCCTAGGCCTTTCGAACTGAGTAAAAGTTTGCCTTGCATCGTCAGTCTCATTGCCATATACTATGGAGCATTTCCTAGGCCTTTCACACTGAGTGAAAGTTTACCTTGCATCGTTAGTCTCATTGCCATATACTATAGAGCATTTCCTAGGCCTTTCAACTGAGTGAAAGTTTGACTTGCATCGTCAGTCTCATTGGCATATACTATAGAGCATTTCCTAGGCCTTTCAACTGAGTAAAAGTTTGACTTGCATCGTCAGTCTCATTGCCATATGGTATAGAGCACTTCCTAGGCCTTTCAAACTGAGTAAAAGTTTGCCTTGCATCAGCATTCTCATTGCCATATCCTATAGAGCATTTCCTAGGCCTTTCGAACCGAGTAAAAGTTTGCCTTGCATCGTCAGTCTCATTGCCATATCCTATAGAGCATTTCCTAGGCCTTTCTAACTGAGTAAAAGTTTGCCTTGCATCTTCAGTCTCATTGCCATATCCTATAGAGCATTTCCTAGGCCTTTCAACTGAGTAAAAGTTTACCTTGCATCTTCAGTCTCATTGCCATATCCTATAGAGCATTTCCTAGGCCTTTCAACTGAGTAAAAGTTTGCCTTGCATCGTCAGTCTCGTTGCCATATACTATAAAGCATTTCCTAGG
>JAQGDQ010000187.1:327500-420531 GCA_030141605.1 Tubiluchus corallicola | reverse complement strand
CTCTAATATTTTCCCGTATCGCCATTGTCCACGGGGAAGGTTGTCGAGTCACCTTCCCTTGTTTAACATAAGTCTGATGACGCTCACGAAGACTAGAAAGGTATTCTGATCGCTAGATGTCCCAAAAACGATCGAGGTAAAATCGACCTTTCTTCCAAACGTTGAGTAAATTCCTTGCTTAAACTTTCTTGCCAGCAAGGAAGTCCCGAACATCATAATCGAAATCAGGTATAGATTCAAGAACCTATAGGTGTAAGAGCAACAGATGAATTTATATCTGCATCCACACAGACAATGGGTCTATTATTAATCATAGACTCTACCTGTGTAATTAAAGTAGTTAGCTGCACAGGTGTTAAGGGGCGACTAGCTATAGTCTTTCTAAGCGCCTTTTTAACCAAGCTGTTCAAACGTTCATAGACGCCATATGTCCAAGCTGCCTTTGGTGTTATAAAATGCCATTCCACCCCTTTAGCAATAACTGAGTCTAATACAGCATTCACAAAGATGTAATTAATAGTTTCATGAGCTAGTTTAAATGATGAAAATTTATCAGAGAGAATAAACTTTGGAAGCCCACGCCTAGCAAAAAATCTTTGCAGACAAAGTGCAAAATGTTCTGCTGTCAGATTGTGGACTAACTCTAAGTGGACCCCACGGGTGACAAAACATGTAAAACGACAAATCCGTGCCTTCGCGAACACGGTGTTACCCACTCTAAAAAATCTTTACCCTTACTGGACCGAAGTAGTCGAGTCCACAATACAAAAAAGGTTTAGTGACTTTTATCCGTGATAAAGGAAGGTCCGCCATTTTAGGTAAGGCGTAAGGACCCCATCAATTGTACGACATGATTGACAGTCAGACAAAACCCGGCGGGTGACAATACGCCCACTGGAAATCCAATATTTTTGACGCACTAATGCGAGTGTCTGAGATGGGCCAGGATGTAAATTAGTAACATGAACATGTCTTACCACTAATTTTGTAAATTCATGATCCTTAGGTAAGAGGATACACCTTTGAGAACCATAACTAATTAGGTTATCTAAGCGTCCTGTATATAGAATAATACCATCCTCATCTATGATGAGACCTAAATTTTTCGTATTTCTCAGCTGCTCAGGAGTGAAAAGGCGATGTGCCTGCCTCACCCATGCTAAAGTTGACTCTTCCAAGTCGGATTACGAAACCGTTTCACAGCTTTAAAGACGTAGCACGTCGTTCGAAGCAACCTGAGAAGAGAAGAGAACTTGTTAACTGATATGACAAAGTAAGATCACATTTAACATTATCTGTAGCACTAAGAACAGGTTCAAAAGCAATCATTTCTTTAGACTCTTTAGTTTTGACCTCTGCCTCTATCTGCTCTAATTGCAAAGATGTAAGAGAAGGCAAATCACAAGTAGGCCATTTGCGTTTTTTCAGAAAGCAAAAATTCAGGCACATGAAACCAACTTTCAGATAACGGACCAAAATTTGGCCTGGTAGCACAATCAGCAATGTTCCGCTCAAATGGTACATAGCGAAAGAAAAAATTGTCTACTACACTGTTGTGCACAAACGTTAAGAGGTTTACTAGACTTTAACCAGTATAATACGCACAAAGAGTCAGTAAATAGTGTACATGCTACAGTATTCAACTTAAGTTCTTGACAAACATAGTTAACAGCTCGAGTGCCAACTAAAACTCCAAAAAGTTTTAAGCGTGGAATGCTGACATTCTTTGGAGCGAGGCGAGTCTTTCAAAAGACCAAATCCACTCTAACCTGCCCATCATGAAGTACCTGGCGTAAAAAGACAACACAAGCATAAGCATACATAGAAGTATCAGTAAAACATAACAGATCAAATAAAATATCATCATCCATATTTGTACAAACACAACGGGCTATATACAAAGAAAAAATGGTGTACAAGCGATCAGCAATCAATTTCCATTGTTCTAAATGATGCTTACTAAGTGGCTGGTCCCAGCCATACTTTTCTACCCAAAGTTGAGTTAAAACAACTTTGCATCAAGTGTAAGCGGAGATGCATAACCACAGGGGTCAAACGACTGCAACTTGTTTTAATATCTCACGTTTAGTGGAACAATTGTGCATGTTTACATCAATCTTATGCGAAATAGACAATGTGTCATCCTTGGTGTTCCATTTTAATCCTAATACTTTAATTTCTGAGGATGCAATTTTATCTTCCTCAGGAAGAGAAGCAATAAACTCTAGGTTATTAAAACCCCATTCCCTCAAATTTGTAGATGCCGTGGAAAACAGATCTTTAGCTAATTTTTAGAAGGAAATGGCTTCATCAGTTGTGGCAACACCAGCTACATGTTAGCTAGAATGCGACTCGCAATGGGTATCTTACCAGACATTTTACTAAGATGATGCTGGACAGTACCTGCTAGCATCCATGGGCTACTCAGAGTGCCAAACGGACAGCGAGTAAAACGAAATATTCGCAAGTTACCAGTAGGATCAGTGCTACCAATATCCTTTAATCAAAGAAAACGTGTGACGTCTCGATCAGGCTCATGTAAACCAACTGCAAGGTAGGCCTTCTCAATGTCCCTAACTAATCCGTACTCGTGCATCCTGAAACGAAGAAGTACACCACATCAGTCAGGCATTAGAACAGGACCGCGGTATAAACAGTCATTTAGGAACGGACTAGATTTATTTACCTTAGCATAGGCATTATAAACTATTCTTAATTTAGTGCTAGCTCTCTGGGGGGGGGGGGGTGTGATAACTGGGTGATGAGGAATATAATGAATAGTTTTACCTGTAACGGTATCTTCGGTAACAGGCTCAATGATACCTTTTTTCTAACTGATCCTGAATGACACTGTCATATTTCTCTAAGAACTGTGGTTGTTTAACTAAACGACGCAAGTAAGATTTTAATTGGCCTAGTGAAAGTGCAAATTATCAGGAAGTATATCTTGTCTACATCGCCAAGGTCATGATACGTAATAGCGGCCGTCACGATAGTTAATAGTATTATCAAAATTCTTTTTAGCTTCTAAATCTCCAGCACTTGTTGGGCAGTCAGAAATTCCCAACAAGTCTAAATCCCAAAATCGGTTTACATCCAAATTAATGTCATGTTTATTTTGTTGATACTACGATCAAAGGCTGCTAATGATGTTTCTAAGCTGTCTTTCTCCAAAGTAACTAAACCATCAGTTGTAATACCTGGTTCTATGCAAAGTAATCCAGCTTTGTGCTCAGGGACTAAAGCAGTTTTCTTGAAATTTGGATATGTTCCTCCTAAGACGTATCCTAAACATGTTGCAACCAGGTCTAATTTCTTCCTTAAATGGCAAAAGAGTTTGGAAGTAGTAATCACTACCAATTAACAAATCTGTGGTATTGATATGATGGTTTGGATTACAATAGTCATCGGCTAAACTATAGCCGTAAGTACGTTCTAGAAAATCAGCTATTTCACGTGGCAAAGGTTCACGCAATGTAGGGGAAGATATGCATTCAACTACGCGGACAACTAACGGTAGGTACAAATTTTCTTTAGTAATCAAATTAACACGTGTTGTAAAGCACGGTACCCTAGATAAGGTATGACTGCCAAAAGTAGCAATTTGTAAAAACTCACATTTAGTTGGCTTAATGCCTAATTGCACAGCTAAACGTTCAGTTATATAAGAACAAGCACTTCCTAAAATCAAGCGTTGCATTAAACTTAAACCCTTTGATTAGTAACAGGATTACTTACAATGCAAGAAGCAGTTTGCATACATACGCTCACCGAGGTAGTTGAATACAGAGCCTTTTCTGAAATAGCTTATGTAGTTGGAAACTAAACATCAGGATGACTATTCGCATCTGCAACAGCACCTGTTACCGGGGGAAACTTCTTTAAACAAAGACTTCGGTGATGACCTGGTCGGCTACAATGGACACAAACACGTGAAGTCTTACAGTTAGGTGCATAATGGTTAACGCTTAAACACTTAAGGCACCTAAAGGCTAAAAGTGCTTTACAAGCTGCAGCACTAGAATGAACAGTACAAAGAATTTTCCTACCAGAAGCGTTACTGGGTTTTTGCCGCGACTGGGGTGCTGTCTTCTTAGGCTGATCCACTACCTGCAATACACTCTCACCTCGAGAAACACTCTGTGATTTGGAATAATCAGGCTTACGGTTGAAGAGATCTGGCTTCCGAAGAGCACCAAGTGAAGAAGCTTCTTCTTCAACAGCTTCCAAGTTAGCAACATAATTCTGCAAACGGTCACGAAGGTCTTCGGTGGTCCAAGACTTACGCTTTTCAGTGAATCTCGAATAGCTGCAAGCACAGATTTGGGTAAGCGGCTAGTTATTAGTGGAACTACCATATAATCATCTATTTTTCTTCCAGCACGCTCTATAGAACGCAAATGGACTTCAAGCCTATCTAAAAAACTGCGCAACATCTGCACCTTCACCAACACATTCTAAAGAAGACAGAGCTTTGTAATGTCTATCAAGCAAAACATCTTCATTACCAAAGGGTTCTTTAAGCACTGACAAATCAGTAGGATAATTCTCTTTGCAAGTTACGTAACCATCTATAGAACGAGCTGCTGCACCAGTAAGTTTCAACTAAAGATGCTGAAATTTTTCCACATCACTTAGATCCCTACTAAAACTTTTGATTTCTAATTTAGGGACTTTACTTTGTACTTTACCGTGTGTATGTGTGTAATAATTTTGAAACATTACCTGTGATACATTAGAGGCTGTAGGTCAATTATGAATTATGATAACATTGAAAAAAAATAAACTATGCGAGTTACTGTGAGGAGGAGGAAGGAGCATTTAGCTTTCGAGTCCTCCTCCAGATAAGTGAAACAATTGACAATTAACATTACATTTTCATCAGTTATAGCATACATTAGAACAAAATAAGTTTTGTTAGTAACTTAAGATCAGGATGAGTAAAATTGTGAGTTGATTATGCCGTTGTGGTAGGTAATTCTTTGATGCTTTTTAAATTGATAAAGATTAAGAGTTTTCATTTCACGCGGAATTGATGATCATATTTTAATAGCATTATATTTTGATGACTGTTTCATTATATTTGTTTTTGGAAAGGGGAGTACATAGTTTTCGACTGAATATCTTGTGTAATGATCATGTTGATTTGAAACTGGACTAAAGTATGACTGAAAAGCTGGTGGAAGTAGTGAATTATGATAGTGATACATGAAATGAAGACAATACATGTCATATATTTCTTTCACTTTAAGAGTTTTAACAGACAAATAAATTATATTTGTGGGATGGTCATACCTTACATGATATATTAGTTTGATAATTTTGTTCTGGGTAATTTGTAAAGCTTCCAGATTACTTTTATATACACCACCCCAAGACATGACGCCATATATTAGATATGGGTAGACTAAACTGTAATAGATTTTCATCAATGTTTCTCTATTAACAAACTTGCGTAATTTATAGATGATTCCCAAGGTTTTACTCAATTTATGCTTTATTATACTTATTTGGTACTTCCAGTCTAGGTGCTCATCAAGAAATATTCCCATATATTTAACATGTAACTTTCTTTTCAACAATAACATTACTAAGAACTATTGTTATATTTCTTGATGGTGTTCTCCTTTTCTTTTTTAGAAGCATGAAGTTAGATTTATTAATATTCATTGAGAGCTTATTGACATTCAACCATTCTGTTACTTTATTTAACTGGGTATTCATAACACTCTCCAAGTTATCTATATTTGAATCACTTAAAAAAATATTTGTGTCATCTGCAAAAAGTCTGAAGATTAAATTTGAGCAACTTAGTGGCATATCATTTATATATAGAGAAATAAAAGTGGTCCTAGAGTAGAACCTTGGGGAACACCATGCTTAATTGGAAGTGTATTGGATTTACATCCATTTAGTTCGACATACTGGAGACGATCACAAAGATAACTTTTGAACCATGATTGAGCTGAATGTCTTATACCATAATAATGCAATTTGTCTAGAAGAATACAATGATTTACCGTATCAAATGCCTTTGATAAATCTATAAACAGACCACAGACATACTGATCATTATCAAGCGCCTCTACAATTTTATTAGTTATTTCAATTAATGCTAATGCTGTTGAATGCGACTTTCGAAAACCGAATTGATAGTCATATAAAACTTTGTTTTGTAAAAGAAAAGAGGACAGTTGATTAAATGCGATTTTTTTCGAGTATTTTAGAAAAAACACTTAATAGTGAAATTGGTCGATAATTAGATAACTTAGTTTTACTATTTGATTTATAAACAGGAATTACTTTAGTGAGTTTAAGCTGTTCGGGAAAAATACCAGTATTAAATGATTGATTAATTATAAAAGTTAATGGCTTCGAAATGATGTAACTAGCGATTTTAACAAAAAAATTACTGACACCATCTGCACCAGGGGCTTTGTTACCCTTAAGTCTTGTTAATAATGAAAGCACTTCTACTTCATTAGTAGGTTCAAATCTAAATTCATTAGCGAGATTACCAGTTAAATACGAAAGATGATGCTTATTGACATTTGGAATATTTTGTGCCAATGTTGATCCAACTTCAACAGAAAACTTATTAAATTTATCAGCCATTAACTGGGGTTGGGTTATTTGTCATTATTAATAACTAATTTAGTAGGACAATTCTTTTGGGCTTTTAGTTTTACTAGTTCATTGATTATTTTCCACATTGATTTAATATCTTTATTTGTTGACTGAAATTTCTTAATATAATATAGTTCTTTGCTTTTATTTTTTAATTTATTCAGGATATAGGCATATGTTTTATATTTATTTTGCTTATTCACATCATTAGATTTAAATAATGTGACATACATTTTTTGTTTTTTCCTAACACTAACAAGTATTCCTCTAGTAACAGTAGGTGTGGAGGCAGAAGGTAAATTATGTGAATGAGATGATTTGTCAAGTCCATGAAGTTCTGTCATAACATGTAACTGTGCTATAAGCCGGTTGATTTTATCAGCCAAGTAAAGATTCTCATCAATAGAGCAAGGTTAGCAAAATCTCGACAGCATATTGTTCAATTACTGAACACTACAATTAAATAGATAATACCAGTCGCAGTATTTCAGATGTTATCAGTTGTATCCAGCGTATCAGTCGACGATCAACAAATTACTGAGAGTATCACAGCGTAACATCTGATATTATTATTATTATACTGCGTAATACTATTATTCAGTAGCTATTTTATATTTTGTAACGTTCAAAATATATATTTGACTGTGATTTTCGCAAACAGTGGCCAACAGCTACATTTTACATGTTATATTACCGTGTACAACTTAACTATATTTGTATTCCAGATTTGTTTTCATAAAAAGTTTTGTGTGTTTTCATAAAAAGAATTGTAAGAGTTTACAATTCCTCACACAATGTATATACCCTAGCCCTAATCCTAACCCTAGCCCTAACCCTAACACTAGTCCTAACCCCAACCCTAACACTAATCCTAATCCTAATTCGCTTCACGAACTAATTTCTTGTGTGTATGGAATTGTAAACTTTAGTCAAAGTTTTTTCTTGCCTACGTTCAACTGTTTATTGTTTACAAGCAATATTCTTTTGCGGATTACGCTATTTATAATTGATTAATGATTATAACTCTTATAATTTCGTACAAAAAAGCTTTTGATGTAGCCTACATTTTTGCGGACAGCGGATTTTCAAATTTCACGTAAACCTAGTATTCTGTGTCTGTGGCTAAACGAAAAAGTGATATCCCCAAATCTTAAAAATATGCGAATAAATTTCGCAATGAGGAATAATGTACGCGAAAAACTGTGCACATAGTATGCAAGGCAACTAATTTACCACTAATTAAGACTAATGTTTGATTGTGTAGCTAAAATTAAGAATCTGAGTAAAAACTGTTTAACGCCCATCACAATCTAATAAATCAATACTTTTTTCTTACTGTTCTTAAGTTACATGTATATGTTTGATATTAGTTGCTGTTTTGCATGTCTTAAGTTATATGTTTTATTGCACATCACGAGCCTTTGCTGACTCACTAGACTTAAAGGATACCAAGTAAGTGCTTACTTCTACAAGCCTTAGGCTAACAAGGCAAATATTTTCTGTATTACTGCAATGTGCAGACTCTCCATTAATTGACATTTGACCAGAAAAATTGTTCACAGTACATATGCTCGTAGCATTCCTACTTTATTTTACTACTGCAATTTTTTTCGTACAGTAGCTAATAGTCGCCCAAAAACTTTACTGCGTCTGTAACTAAACTTTTGCTTTTAATAAAGGCTGGCTGATTAAGTGACCTGTTGGTCTTCCGGTGCTCGTCAGTTACATTGAATTTGTCATATAAGTATTCTTTTTGAGTAATGTTGAGAAAATAATGCTGAATTGAATTGAATAAATTCGTGTTAGATCAGTGCTACCAAAGGGTATATCACAAATTTTTAAGCAGCAGTCGAGTACTGATTGCTTTTGCATTAAAAGATGCCATGAAATGTAATTGTAATAAGTATTCATTATTAGCTTTCATCGCTACTACTGTACAAGATAAAGAGGTGTACTTATGAATAGTGCATACCAATCATAATTTTGACGAGTTCTTCTCATCTCTGACATATAGCAGCTTCCAGTGTCATAACTGATAAGTGCATCCTCAATAAGTAGTTTGACAATCTGCCAGGCGAAAACTGGGTGATGCCGTGCTTTCTTGATAACCCACCTAACAGATTCATTGCTTCACGAAAATCGATTAAGATTAGATCCTTAACATGTTGCAAACACCAATTCCTGTAAAAGATCCTATTGCACCAACGGCGAGAAAAGCACTGATGACATTTAATGTCTATTGCTGAAGAACGAAGAAATATGTTGCACCGTCTCCTTCTATACTGTATTCATTGTGTTCAGTGGTTTCCCGGTAGACTGATCGGAAGTTGCATCTGTCCGTTCAGATTTCTAGCTCCAACAGTTTTACTACTCGTGAAGCTTGCTCTCGATGGGAGTTGGGTATTTCATTTGTTCATATTATTTTTAGCCAAAGTTCCATACAAGTTTGGTAGTTTATAGGCAAGTCTTGTTATAAAAAAGTTTTACATGCATTATAATAACTAATCTTTTTATAATAAGCTTTCCCTTTCCAGATTTCAAACGACGAGATTTTACTTTATTTTAATTGGCTGTCGCTGCTTTTTCCATCTCTGGTTAATTAAGATGTTCTGAATTTCAATCAAGCTAATAGATCGGCTGCTGAAAATTCGCACTGTCTGGTCCCGTTGACTTTGATTGTCTGGTTCCTACACGGCGTGCTGATCGTATCTTTCTTTTTCAGAATTAGTCAATGAGGAAAGTCGGGATAATTACGTCAGCTATTTTTTACCGGTTAGCGGTTTCTTATTTTGCAATACCTTAATACTTCCGATATTTTATGCTTCGCTATTATATCAATAAACAGGTGGGGATGATGTCATCAGGTTACCTGTACCCATGCTAGTATTGCCTTAGAAACTGAATTCAGCCTTATGTAAAAGCTGTCTGAAAGATAACGGTACTAGCGCACTATTGCAAACTGAACTAGGACTAATCATAACTAAGAAAGTTTTAGACATACAACAGTATACAAATAAAGTACCAGAACTACCACAAAAGCGCCATTTAATGTAATATTTCCAAAATAATATAACGCAAAACAGATACACATCAGTTAATTGTATATTCATGTGTTGTTTCTATGCGATAATTTGGAAGGTGCGAAGACCTACCTGTTTGTGTAGGGTTATATTCATATTAATGCTGAAACAATTAGGCTCTATATAATAGCAGAGGGCATAATAACCATAGCTGTTAAGTCTATAATTCGTAAGTGAAGGTCAATCCTGTTCCTTTGAAATTTTTCTGAATGAACTCGTCCGTCATTTTGTTTAGTTCGTCATCAAAATGTTCCTTCCAGTTTCCAACTTTTCCTAAAAAATTAACAAATGATTGTTTTAATCAAAATTTATGTCAGAGAAGCAAAAGAAAATCAGGTTGCCCACATAAAAAGTCATTATATATATAAGTATATATATATATATATATATATATGTAAGTGTAAGGTGAGCAAGGTTTTGACGATATCATCAATACCTAATTACATGATTACGAATAAGATGTGTTGATGATATCAATATTGTTTGAACAGAAACTAATTTCATATAGATAGCTGATGTTTGATATCTATCTAGTAGCTACATTGAGTAATTACCACTATACATGTACTGTTATTTTGTTCACTAGTGATAATAAGTAACGTGTGTGTGGTATATTTTTTAGGTTAGAAGTATTTAAGAACAATGAAAATTCTGACACACAAACTCACTAAAAATATCGGGAACGCTAAAATTGGCTACCAATACTCGTTGTAATCATTATACATGTAGTACCTTTTCTCATGAATGGCGTAGCACCCTTATCTCGAAATCCCACGTCTGCAAGAAACTCCCAATTACAGGACCGGTCATTTTTCATCTTGTCAAACGATGTTTCAGCTACGATTTTCATTATCTGCTCGTCTGCCAGTTTTTGTCCAACGAAATTTGCCACTTTCTTCACAGCCGCAACTGGATCCTGCCATTAAGAGTTTAGGTTAAAGTAATAGAAGAATTTCCCGTGATAATCGAGTATATAGTAGGCTACCAAGCCAAATCTGTATGTATTTTAACCAATGAATGAAGTCAGTTTCCAAACGAACTGAAAAAATTCTGGAGTAGCTCACCTTTACCATGTCTTCATAGAATATAAACAAAACATTATCTTTATGTCTCTGCTCCCAAAATCCTAGGTTATGGAAAACATAGCCTCCGTATACGGCTAAAAACAAAAACATTTTCTAATTTATCGCGGATTGTTAATGCAAAATAAAAGGTTGTATTCGTAAATCTGACAACTCGCAGTATGAAAGCATGGAAGCTCAGCAAGTTGCTACCAAGATGATTTCTGCCAAGAAAAAAGTAGCCAATTCATTTTTTATGGATTGAGGTTTACAATAGTTGAAAAAATGTAGATATCAAATGCAGCTCGTATTTAAAAAACTATTTTTGCCAAATAAAAACAAAAACAAATAAATAAGTGCAAAGTAGGCTACAGTAGGTGAAACAGTAGGCTATAGTAGCAGTCTGATGGTTGCTTATCAGTTTACTTCCGTCATAACAAATTGTTATAGTAGCAGTCTGATGGTTGCTCATCGGTTTATTTCCGCCATAACAGATTGTTAATGTGTGCCTACAAAAAATTACCTACTCAGAAACAACAATCAACAGCAGTATTTTTCTAACAGGACCTTGGGTGTTGCTTTACAGAAATGCACTTAACATTAATTTTGTTTCTTTTTCATATACTCACATTTGCGGTTCATCCAACGTTGCGTCATTGTCTTTATATCCTCCTCAAAGACGTTTCCCTCACCGTCTGGCATTTTCAAACTTCGCCCAAAAAAGTAGAAAGATACTGCCACATCTTTAAAGTTACGACTTACATAAATTATCTGTAAAGTTTTTCAAAATTACTCATCATTATTGATCTGGCTGTAACTTTAACTTGCTCCAACATTGTTTACTGACGATTGATCATAAGATACATACGCAGTAATTTCAAAAGTAACTTGCCTTGCTTTTACTATTTTCCATGGTTGACTCTTTTGGCATACAATTCCATGGAGAGTGACACTTCATAACTCGAGGAGACTCAAAGTCTTTGAGTGGCGGTGCCTCGTGGCCTTTCCACCCACCTCCATCCAATTCACTAAAAGCCATGAGTACAAAGGTTTATAATTGTATATAAAAGTAAAACAGACATTATTTTGTTGTTTCTGCTATGTTGTATATCGCACGATTTGTACATTTAACAAACAATCTAACTTTGTTTGATGTGTTTTTTCGATGCTTATTTATTTTTTATTTTGTTGTTATAGTAATGTAAAACGATATATCTTTTTCTAGACATAAGATAGATGTAATATGTTTCACTCCATGCAAAAAAGATCATCTTTGTCAATTAAACTATACTACTAGTCTATTACTAAACGGCGTCACTGATATGGGCTGTCGTTATCGTTGCTACCGTTGTTGAGATCAATTTAATTAGGAATTACAAATTAACAGTAAGGTCACAATTCAAAGTTTGAGCTTTTGGCGTTGCATAATGTTCCAAAATAATAGATTAACTTCAAATTTCTAGATTTGTGCACTATGCATAGCAAGAGGTTACCAGATTCCACTGTACAAAATAAAACTTTTATTTACAAAGTTTAGTCTGGGTTTAACGTTAGTCCTAAGATACTGTAAAATAATTAGTTGCAATATAAATATAAGTAATAAGATCTACATTTTACTTTTACAATAAGATTTATGTTGCGGTAGACTTTTCATGAAAGATCAACGTTTTGGTCGTGATGTAACAACATTTAATCTTTCACACAATACCTTAACATATTACGCACATATTCTTAAACGAAACTATCAAATTCTCTTCTTTCGTGATTTGCAAGACAATTTTTTGTATGGAGGTAAATATAACAATGATTTTTTTTATCTTTAATAAGTGACTTATCGTTACTAAAAGTCCGCTTATTTTTCTTGTTTTCGTATGTTTATGGTAGCGGCTGTCAACGAGCAAGAGTTTGTGAGGTTTGAGCTATGTGACGTTTTGCCATAGATCTGGATCTAAAAAGTACACTAAAGGTAATATACTTATATATATATAAGTATATGTAAGTATATATATATATTTGTGACTGTGATTCTTTGCTGTGTCACCACACTTATTAGTGCCATGTACTCACGTAGCAGTAACTGGTTACCAACATTATCAATAAATAATGTACCAAGCCAAAATATTAAAATAATAGGGAAAAGATACAAAATGTCTCACTAAAGTTCAAGGTCGGGGCATCGTATATCTTGTATTCTTGTGTCAAATTTTTTCACATCTGGATCTTTCACTATACGATAAACAATTTCTCTCATCCAAGTGTTTCCTGAAAGAGAACTTCGATTATTTATCATTAGTGGTTGTGTAACACGAAGCATTAAAGACAGTATTAATATTATCGCAGTAAACATTTGCGCCCCCAGTAGACTCACTTAACCAAAATAACCTGAAAGCAGATACGCAATGCCTGTTGCCACCAAGACATTGCCACCAAGTTGATCCTGTTGGCTTAGCAACGGTAAATTCAGTTAGCATTTTTAATTAATCCTTGTTCTGGAGTTTGGGAACTAGTCACAAGTCTTGCTGCCTGAATTCAAAGAAGTGTGTTAATGCGTAAAAAGCCACTCCTACAAGGCAGTGCTTACATTTTGCAATCGCAAAAGTACATGCACGTCATGTTAGCTGGTTAAATGCTCTATGGACTTATCTTTTCCACTAAATAAATTCCTTTTGATTTGATTTCGATTTGGAATAACTTCGTTGAAATATATGGCCGATCTCAAGAAACGCCTTGGCTTATAAAAAGTGTGTTACTTTCTAAACCATTCTAAAGCTGTGCATTATACTCAGTTAAACTACTTTACTCTGTATAGCATGAAATTACATTCCATTGGGGCTTGTACGTATTACGATAACCTACTAATAAAATAATAATTATATTGAAAATTGATTTGTTAATGAATTCAACAATTAACGATATAGAGAGTTTGCTTTTCAGGAGTAAAAATACCAACCGTTACGACTCACCAGACTTGGGATAACTGCTAACGAATATGTCGTCGTCTCTGCATTCCAAATTGTAGATTGTTTCGGGTTTTCCGATGGTCGCGAAGCCGCCCGCATTCAACAGACCTGGATGTGGAAAATGCACTCCATGGAACACGTAAGATGACAACAAATGTAATGGCTTTTCAGCCTGAAAGCTGTAATCGCCGTCACACTCTATTTCTTCAGACATTTTTTGTTTCCTATGTTGACGTATAGGGCAAAGTTAATGACAGTAACATATATTTATAATGCGATGACAGTCAAATACTTGCAGAGATAATTTGGCGAAAATGAGTTATCTAAACTTATCTTTTTCATGCACTTATTTACACATAACTGACACGAGGTACATATTAAGGTCGACTTAGCTAACTGAAGAAAGGGGCGGCAGAAGACGCCATTTTGCTTATAAAATCAAAGTAAAACGAACGACTTTCATAAGCATTCCAAATTGGATGAAAAATGGATTTGTGCAGCTATTTAAATAGCAAGTTAAAAGTTCTGCTTGTGTTATATGCTATTATCCACAATTAGCTAATGTTGCTTTTATTCCGCCTCTCTCTATATAGTTTGTTTGGCCTGTGTAAACATGCATGGTAGTTTAAGCTTTCGTGACTGGATGCCTATTAATGTAATCATATAAAAACACACTTTGAACCCCAGTATCCATTAGAAAAAATAGACTGTTGCTCAAGATTCCATATTAAATTTTAGGTACCATGCTATTTTTAATTGAAAAAACGATGGAAAATGCACAAAAATAGCAATGTAGCGCAATGTGGGCTGAGGGTGGAAGGCTTTCTTATCAGAAGAACTGCTCATCTTTTTCTATGTAAACATTCACAGCGGGGGCGGGGCAGCTTTATACTTATGCAGTGAAAAATTTGGTTGCCATGGTGACCATGATTGCCTAGCAACGCCCGAAAAACTTCTAAAATTGGCACATTTCTGACTTCAAAATCTTTCCTAGCGAATTCGAAATTCGTTACTGTGGTAATACATAGTATCTAGACATTACCAATGAAATAGTTTGACAGAAAGCTTTTATAACATTCGTTATTCATTATAACCAAAATAGATTAGGTACAAGTTTAAGATCTAGTATGCCATGTTACCTTTACAAGGTCAAAACTATGAATGCGGCTTCGACAAGTGTTTGAAATCGGGACTGTTTCACACTTGCAACAGTCCGCGACAATTTGTCAAGAAGGAATTGATTTTCAAAAGAAAGCCTAAAATTTCTGAAATTATTTGTAGCAGCTAGTTATAGTGAATGAGATAAAAATTATTATTATTTGTTGATTATGAATGACCTGAAACATATCTGAGCCAACATGATATGTATAATAATCATCTGCATAATTAATTTCTGTGGTATATATATATATGTAGGTTATGTGTATTTATAACCGACGAGGCTACAGACCCCAGCTCAAATGACTGCAACATTTTCGGCGATCTATATAATAACGAACGAAATGTCTCGATCTAGTGTGGTCTTATTTGGGGTTATTTTTTCGAATTGGGTCACGGGGTCATGGAGGAACGGGGCGAAAAATCTCTAAAAATGGCCAATTGCACACCTTACTTGCAAAAACGTGTACCTCTTATTGCTAGAGATTTGGAACGGTGGGTGTAAGTTCCCGTAACTGGCGTTTTTCCGGACCCATACACATGAATTTCGCTAAAAACTACACAAGCAGCCCTAGAAAAACTCGATTTGTGCAACTGCTTGGGCATGTTGATAAAAAACAAACAAACTCAGAAAGAGGACGAAACCGCCTTCAAAGTGTTGGTTTCCTTGAGAGAGGTGTCCACTAGACAAAACGGGAGAGTGTGTTTTGAAGTTGTCCCCCCCCCCCCAGTGCTGCACGCTGTTTAGGAACACCCATTGTTTTCGAGTTTGAGAAATTTCGCGGCTGTTCCGGGCATTGTTGTCACCAGCCATTCTACAGTGTTATACATGTAAGCTATATTTGTTAGCTTATTATCATCTGAGAAGCAATACGCAAAACTAATGTAGAATGCCAGTACATGATTGATTATTGGTAGATGGGTCTAATAACGTTTGTCACAGCACACAGTTTCAACTTTGTACAAAATGTATGGGTTCACTATGCTGCTATTCATGCAAGTAAGATGTGATGGTGTATTTAACTCAGAATTTTACTCAAACACCGGTGTTTCGCAGGGTGATTGTCTAAACCCTGTTCTCTTCACATTTTATCCTGCCAAAAGCCTTGAAGGAAACAAATTGCAAAACTTTTAGATCATATGTACACAATTCTAAATCCAAATTCAATCCAACCGACCATTCAGCAAGAGTAAAATTATGCAGTATTTAGATCTCCTTCGAGTTTTTTGCCCATGCAGTACGCTGATGATATTGCACGAGTAGCATAACTAACGTAGGTGAAATTGAGGATGCGAAACAAGCTGTAATCAACTGTCTAAGAAACTTCAATCTAAAAATAAATCACGCCAAAACAGAACAATACACAATACAACGTGGTGAGGATACGTCTTGGAAGAATTGCAAATACCTTGGTAGTTTACTAGGCACTGACATACCACGCAGAAAAATATAACCATTTGGCTGCATATTCTAAGCTCACAGACATTTTTGAAAATCCGAATCATGCCATAAAAACTAACTACACATTCTGTCATCACTTGTAGAACCTGTATTTTTGTATAATTCTGAATTGTGGACAGTGTGTTGTGTTGTGGGTGGTGTGGCAAGGTACGGTTGATGTGTTGTGGTGCTGTGATATGGTGCGAGTGGTGTCGTGTGGTGAGGTGGCAAGGTGTGGGTGGCATGTGTGGTGTAATGTGTGTAGCGTAGCATCAGTGTTGTGATGCTGTTTGGTCTAGGTGGTGTGGTATGGGTAAAGTGGTGTGATATAGGTAGTGTAGTGGGGCTGGCATTGTGTGATTGGTGTGGTGTGGCATGCTACGAGTGGTGTAGTATTGGTCGCTTGATGTGGATAGTGTGGTATGGTTTGTCATTGTGGGTTTATACGCAAAAGTTTTTGCGGGGTTTGTCTAGTGGTATAATAATTTCTGGCCACCATTATGACGTTATTATTACTTACGGATCTAGCCAAGCCGCGGAAGCCTTCAAATCACTGTTGACCTACCGGCTTATGTATAATGACAACTAAACTGTCTTTTATTTAATATGCGGGTCTCTGAGTTTTGGTTGACGTTTGCGAATCTAACCAACTAAACAATTTTGATTGATAATTTAGTAAATACATGCCTTGCAAACGCATTTGTTCGTTATCAAGTGCAGCCAACATACATATACCTAGTATATGTACAAATTGTACATATATATCAAAATATTTAGATATTTTCACATTCACAATAGTTTCGTAGAAGTATTGCATACGCTAAATCACCCATTTCTGCTTTAATGTTAAAGGACAAGAAAAGGGATCCAGAAGTAGGTTTCAGAAAAATCGCCTTAAAAAATTCTATTACCTTATAGCAATTTTATGCGTACGCACAACGTAAATCAGGGGAAGAAAAGGCAATGTTAAATTATGTCACAAAAAATTTTCCATGCAAAATTATATTACTTAGCATTTCGCTTACCGGCTTAAAAGACTTATGTAACTAGAAAAGAAAATTATTATTTAAAATGCTTTTACCAATTGGTAAAATATAGCTGACTCAACCTCCAGGGTGCACCATTCACTAACCAAAAACGTATTTTTAATCAAATTTTACTTAGTTAGTGAGGTGTTCGCTACGAATGCTCTGATATTTTTTTTCAAACTTTACACAATATTGTCTGAACTTGTTTCAAATGACTTATCGTCAAAATGATTGCGCGTAACGGTCATCGCGGGAGTTTAAATTTGCATGTTTTATACAGCGTTATTGCCCACGCAAGTCTGATATGCAAAAAGTACGTAAGTGGTATAGATTTTCAAGACGATTTTTAAGCTTTATGTAAGCTGAGGGTTTTCTTGTATTTTAAATTCTATAATTACGCAGACACTCAAAAATAGTTTAATATCTTGATTCATTTTTTATAATATAATATGAGTATAATTGATAAGCTAATTCAATGGTTGTCATTATATAAATTTTCGTGCCCATTCACTGATTGAAACAAGCCTGTGTTTGGCGCTATTACAGTGAGTTTACCAGTGTTGTGTTGAAGTGAGTAGTGAGCATCGCCTTTCGCAAGAAGTGGACGCCAAAGAGAGAGAGAGGGGGGAGAGAGAGATGGAGAGGGAATGACGAGGGAATGAGAGAGAGTGAGAGAGAGAGAGAGAGAGAGAGAAAGAGAATGGTAGACAGACAGATGCACAAAAATATAGACATACAGAAAAAAAGAAAGACGACTAAGGGAGAAAACGAGAGAGAGAGATTTCTTTTTTAAATTAATCTTTATTCAAAAAGGAACATATATACACAGAAAGATGATGATATTCACATAGTGATATTACAGAAAGATGTGAATCAGTAATATGCTTAAGAGCAGCGTGAAAGCTGGTTGCTCAAGGGTTACCACAAAAGCGCTGATATTGGCGTTGCAACGCTGCGAATACCGCCACCGTTACAATTACCACCACGTAGGAACAATCACAAAGTTATTAGAAAAATAACAAACATTAAATGTATCAGACATTAATTTAAAATATTATTATTGATTTTCGTGCATTTGTTTTAATAATGTCGACATTGTATACCTCCGAATTTTACTAGGCATTTTTGACTTTGTGCTGTGCATTTAATTTTTGCTATGCTCGTTAGATTTTTTTGCTAAATACTATCCACTTTTTTCAGTAATTTGGTTCTTTGCTGTTTAAAGGCTTAGGGATCATTTGTGTGTGTAAATCTGACTTTTCACTGACAAAGACAAAAACGAAAGCCGCTCATCAAATAGAAACATGACTCACGTTGTAACGTACTGTTACGTACACCATACGAAAAGAGAAGCAATATTTATACATACTCGAGGTATAAATGCAATGGGTAAACAATGTCCACATATTGCGGGTGGTAACGAATAACTATAATATAATTTAGTACTAATGAATTTCAACTTCATTGCTGCTTGCAAGAATTATAATCCTTTAATAAATTAGACTATAATTATGATGTTGGAATCCATGCATCGTGCGTGCTACTGCTTAGGAATTAACAGGTTAGCATGTGAAGCAATGAATGTGCAGTTATAAAATTCTGGTGATGTCGTCCGCCTCCGTCAGTTTTTGTGATATCTGAAACAAGTAGACACCACACTTGAGCAAAGAGTACACCTTTTCGCAACCGAAATCGCTCTCGAGCAGTATCAACATATGTCTATAAGCTTTCAACTACCAAATTAATTTCTAGTCCCAGATCACGGCTAATGGCTACCCCTGCGGGTCGTGGTTGGCAGTTTGTTAAAAAATTAAACGTACATGCACACTGTCAAGCAACATGAAAGCAAGCAGTCAACAGTTAGGTCGGTTAGTAACCTGCATGCAACGAGCTGTCTTTGACTTTTTCCGATTCTTAAATCTGAAATAGTAACAAATAAATTATTTTGCTTTCTGTGTGCACATGCTGTTTATCATAATCTGAAAAGTTTAGCTCAGAGTAGCCATAGTCAGAAAAAGAGGTAACCAGCCTTAATTAGGAAGAGAGAGAGAGAGAGAGAGAGAGAGAGAGAGAGAGAGAGAGAGAGAGAGAGAGAGAGAGAGAGAGAGAGAGAGAGAGAGAGAGAGAGAGAGAGAGAGAGAGAGAGAGAGCGAGAGAGAGAGAGAGAGAGAGAGAGAGAGAGAGAGAGAGAGAGAGAGCATCTACATATTGAATAGTGATATGCATTTATTTATAGTATATACATTACAATAGAATTACAATAGATGTTAAATTTATATACCGGAAAGAGACGATGATTTGTAAAAGTATAATTACAGCCGATTTACAATAGCTAACAGGTAGGTACTGTCAACCTTAATTTATAACAAAAACACATTCCCACAACATAAAATAACTGTCAATATGACTGACAGTGCAAAGATGGTAGACTTTGATTTTGACCTCAGGCTATCGCTTAAATTGCATTCGTTAACAGTGCCATTGATGAAACTTATTCTTCCTTCCAGTCCAATTATAATAGATGACATTTTCTTCATATAACGTTCTATCACATCAGCATCCATGTCGCCTGAAAAGGGAAAAAAAATAATGATAATGATAATGTGATAATGATAATGATAACGACAACGACGACAGTGACAACAAACTGACATTATACGTCGCCGCAGTAACAATGCTGTAATTAAGCCGTTTCACTATTATTAACATTGTTTTTCAGTCCAGATAAGATTAGTCTGGTTTCACTTTCGCAAAACTTTCGTTGGTTTAGCATACTAATGGAAGGCATTTTACCCCATGTATGCTGTTTGAGATCAATAACTCACCTGTTTCTATTCTATTTGTGTAGTGCATGTCAAAGCCATCACCGCCATCTATGAGAAACGTTGGCATTACGACGCGGTAGATGTTCTCTGAAACCACAGGTTCAAATACGGGATATCTACACCGAGTGCACTTCGCTTGTAAATCTATAACTCTTTGTCCAACTGGTTTTGTGACGTCATACACAACTTTCATTCCTGTAACAAGTTTACAATTAAATATCAAACTCTTAAATTAGTTTTAATTTACATAATACAGTATATTCCCAGTAAAAGGAGAGTTGATCGTATCCAATTACCAAAACAAATTTCGCACCCAGGCCTTACTGTTGCGGTTTATTGGTTATCCACTGGTGAAACGCAGGTTTTTACTATTAAAACGAAGGTTTTTACTATTAAATTAACAAGCGAGGAAAATTTAGTGGAAAAGAGTTAACTAAAAATTTTCCTTCTGTAAGCCGCCAGGTTATGGCACATGTTAGGAATGCAGATAAAAATTGCTCAGGTAAAAATGGCACAGGAAAATGGCACCTTAAAAATAGGACAGGAAAAACTGGCACTAGTGAAAACGTAGGTAAAAATGGCACATCTAGTAAAATATGAATTTACGATTTTGGGTTACTGTGTGTGTGGGGGGGGGTATAATTATTTTAATTATTTTTACCTCTGCCAAGAAAGTTATGCTTCAACACAGTTTGTTTGTTTGTTTTTTGTCTTTATGGCAGTAAGCCTATTACGCAAAATTTTCTTAACAGATTTCCACAAAACTTGCTGGAGAAAGCGGGCAAAAGGTGCCAAAATGGGAATTTTTTCGCAAAAATCGAGCGAGAACCACGTACAAAAACATTTGTGAAGCAGTTCGTGGAGGTCTCAGGGAGAGTGTTTATTACATCTTTTTTATTATCTCCACTCGAACAAACTACTACGAGTTAGTTCCATGTTCCATTTCGAGAAAGTCTGTGAGTAAAGCTGCAAAACTGAGTAAAAGCTGTTTTTAACCTTTGCTTATTAATGTTTATCGCCTTATAAATTGACTTAGAATGTAAATTTGCATATTTGTCAGTCTATTACCATCGCCAAAATCAATGGTAAAACATGTATGTAAACACTGTAGAACATTCGTGCATTATTGATTATAAATCCAGTTAATGAACAAAATATATTTTGAGTCGTTTGCTAGTCCATATAATAGCACTACAGGTACATTTTTCATGTTTGTTTCTTTTACGTTTTTTTTAATTAAAAGCATCAGATGAAGAAGTTTAAGATTGTTCGGCTTTGGCCAAGGTCTGCTGTTCCATTTGTGCTATTTTTCCTGTGCCATTTTACCTACTTTTCTATTTGTGCCATTTTTCCCTGTGCCATTTTTACTGCTCCGTTTTTTCCTGTGCCATTTTTGCCTGTACAATTTTTACCTACTTTTCTATTTTTGCCATTTTTTCCTGCGCCACTTTTACTGCGCAGGACTTGTTACACGTGTTTCTAATGTAGTATACCCGCACAATATACCGTCTACACATGTAGCATATACGTAATTGCAGGTAACAGTTTTCCAATATATTCAATTGGATATTTTAATACATATACTAAGTATCAAGGTAATAATAATTATTTTATATAAAGTGTGATAATATTGTTAATGTAGGGTACGTTTATGAACAGTGTAATCGATTAGTATAAAAAATGCAAACAAAAATACAGTTATTGCATCATTTCACGACAAAAGGTAGTACTAATGTAGTGATAAGATAAGTGATACCGTAATAAAATTTTACAATTTTATGATCATAAGATCAGGTAGTCTTAATCAGTTTACCCGAATGAGCCAAGGTTGTAATTATTCTCCAAGCAAATCTTAAACCAATAAAAACAAATTTAGTCAGAGAATGCATAGACAGACTAATTGATACGTGCACGCTGTAAGGCCTACACAGTGTTCCAGAAGAAACAGTGTAATAGAACTATGCTGATGCACTTAAACATTGTTGCCCAGAAAACAAGTTATACGTCCATCTGTATGAAAAGAAAAATCAAATTATAAAATATAATTGTATTTTTACGTCATTATGATGTAATAATGGTGATAATGCAGATCTGAAGTGCATTGTAACACTTTTTGTAATTGCAACAGCACATTTCAGCATAATTATCAACATACTTCTACTGCACTACTTCTTCTACAGCACCTTGTATCTACTTTGTTTTTAAGACTATCACTCATTTTTTGTCAAAAACATGAGAAGTTGATGGGCTGAGTCAAAAGAATAGTGTCCGTTCACTGTCTGATCGTGAAGAAACTAGTTAAATTGACATTCACCGTACGAGCAATTGGGCAACTGCCATCTCATTAAATTTATCATATGCTTTAACTGAGATACTTAGAAACATATAACAAGAAATCAACCAAGTATCTTCACTCAACAATCCTACGTCTATCATCAATATCGTAAAAAATTAAGCTTTAAGTTCAATGATGATGATTTCTTACCGGATATTTGTAAAAATCGGCCAGGTGTATCAACTGGACTGTAGCCGCTCACAGAATGTTCCATCATTTTCTTCAGTTCAGAGCCTGTCACATCAATCAGTTCTATGGTATTTCCAAAAGGAAATGCTGTTAATAGATCTCCAAATCTTATTAAGCCTGCAACAAAAATTACGTAGCTATCACTTACCACCATCACACCAATAATTTCATCATCGTTGTTACCATGCCATAATCATCGTCAAAAGTTGTCGTGATTAACATCGTAGTTAATGCCGTTGTCGTTATTGTTGCATCAGCGGGGGAAGCTGCATCGTCGTCGTCGGTTCATTATCACTGTCATCATTATCATCATCACCAATCGTCGTAATTCGTAATACGAGTACAGTAAAGTATTTTTCTGCGAGAAATGATTAGTATTCGGTATTTTAGTTTCTAATAAATCTTTAAAATATGTGTTTATGTGCTCTGGCTTCATCGCAATTCGCCAAGTCATGTACGAGAAATAATCAATCGCTGCGTGTCACTTTATCACATCCACATACACAAAATATGCTTTGCTTTCCTCTGATATATACGCATAGGTTTAGAGTTAGCCCAAAATTAATTACAACTAGCAAAAACTAAAAGGTCTGCTTACCGATAGTGTCATACTTGAAAGCATTTATAGTCCAATAGTGGCAAACCATAATTCTTTTAAATGAATTAGAAATTTTTGAGAATTCAAGTATACTGCTATGTTAAAGATAGTCTAACAGAGCCGCTGATTTTAACAAAAAAGTCTGTCACATACGATCTCCCCACTACTTTTTTCATTTGCTAATTAAAATCAGTAGTCAGTGCTATTAAGAGACATATTCACATTCACGTGTGTTGCGGTGATGCTGACGCTTGCAAAACTGTTATGTTTGCCTGATCTTATGTCAAGAAATTCACAATTAGGTGGAGGCATCTACGACATGCCCTGTATGAAATAAATTATTAATTATATAGTTTATGCCAATACTAAAACAGTTTGTGGAAATAATGGGATGAACTTCATTCTTTGTCAAAATTTATACCATTCTGAATTGATATAGACCACTTATAAACCAATTAATATAGCCCACATTTATTAGTTCTAAATAATTTAACGTAATTGGGAAAATTTTATCGCAGCGCTGAGTAAATAAAACGAGCAACAATACCTTTGGTGCCACAACGAAATGTATGTGTAAACTGCGCACGCCCATAGATGTTACAATTATGATTGTAGAGTAATCACAGCATTATTAGTTAGTGCTTTATCTCACCTTCTTCTTCCTTTTCGTCAATGGAAGCTCGAATTCCACCACCATTCCACACACCTATTGCCACTTTGTTCCATTCCTCCCCTTTCTCATACCTTACGTTGATATCAACAACAGCATCCGCAACGAAATTGCCTAAATTACATTCCTAAAATAAAAGTGAATTTTTATATAATATATTTATACATTATTGACCCGTACGTCATTGACCAATGAAATGCAATGTATCCTGTCAGTAACACTGACGTACGGGTTCGATGCCATGTTTGCTTGTCTTTCTAATAAAACACACTGTAAGGGGGAGAGTGTCACTTAGGAGAGACTTAAAGATCAGGTAGTTACATGCATAATTATCTACAGTGGACAGTGACTTCCTCCTCGGTTGCTTAAAATGCCGTTTTAACGCACTGGATTAAATAAGTTGTTGGCGGTGGGTCGTCTGAATAAAGTTGGTCTAAAAAGACTAAAAGGGGGAGAGTGTCACTTAGGAGAGACTTAAAGATCAGGTAGTTACATACATAATTATCTACAGTGGACAGTGACTTCCTCCTCGGTTGCTTAAAATGCCGTTTTAACGCACCGGATTAAATAAGTTGTTGGCGGTGGGACGTCTGAATAAAGTTGATCTAAAAAGACTAAAAGACCCAGTTCACAGTGAGGAAGCAGGGAACATGGAGTACGGAATTGGTGTCAGAAAATCAGAAAAGTTTCAGAAAATTTCCGATTTTTAATCGATATCATGAGGCAGCAATAGAGTTGTTTGACTGCGCGGCTGTTTCACTGTGAAATGAACTCTGTTGCTGAATCATGATTTCGAGAAAAATCGGACTGAAACTTTTCTGATTTATTCCATTTAGCTCCAGCTACTTTGCCAGTTGCAGACTTGTAGCTATTACTCGGCAAAATGGACAATGAAGACGAAGCCAGGTTTTTGCTGAGTGCTTACTACTATTACGATAGTATAAACTACCGCCGTTACTGGGGGTACTCAATTAACGAAACAAGGCAGCATCGTGGTGTTATTGCAACCTTGTATGAACATTTGAGAGACGATCGAGAGAAATTTTACAGTTACACTAGAATGACTCGGGATACTTTCGACTAGTTATTAACTTTGCGGCAGAACTCGATTACAAAAAAGATGTAAACTTCAGAAACTGCGTTGACGATCTGACTTTGTAATTTGATATTTTATACTATATAGTCATGTCTAAATTAAGTTATACACATTTCTCATATACAAAGTGCAATTAATAATCTTTGTCAATGTAATGTCAGACCTGTTTGTTTTTTTAGTAGAGCTTTATTAACCACTTCAAAATCTGAAAATATACATGTATAAAATAAACATGTGCAATACGTGTGCTCTTTTTCTTTTTCACGAATGTAATCATAGATTTGCATTAATAAAACATAAAATCGTCTGTCTGTTAAAAGAGAGATTGAATGTTATAATTTTATATTGAAATATGTTAATTGTTGTTCGTTGAACAAGAAGTAATTGAAGAGTTAAATTTTAATCTGAATTTCGCGACGATTCATTACGATAATGGAACATGACATGCAGTATTTCTACAATGTGTTCTATTTTCGTGATTAACGCCGAAACAACTTTTTCCTCGAGGAAATTTTCCACACGTCCTCACTGTGAACAGAGTCTACAAACGAGTATAGATTGAAAAACGTCGAGCAAGCAATATAAGAAAGCCGAAGCCATTAAGCGACCAAAAATCGACGTAATACTGAAACTGAACTCTGCAAGAGTGCCAGCGAACTATTTTTTCTGGTTTTAAGTTCAAAACGTGTTGTCTATTCACTCATTCTCAAACATTTGTTTTTTGTCAGTGTTCCCATGAGTGGTTTTGAAGGGGCCCATTGCATTGCTTTACTCAGGGCTACCTGTTAGGAACGCTACCCCTACCTGCAGCAGCACCAGAACTGCCATTAACAGCGGCAGTAATGTCCTTAATGAAAACAACAATGGGGGCTGCACATTCATGGATTATAATGGATTTTGCTAAAAAAGAAAGTTGTAGAGGCTTGTGTAACCCTAAAGGCGAGTCAACGACATTTACCAATTGGTGAAAATATTTTAAATAATTAATAATTTTCTTTTCCAGTTACATAAGTCTTTCAAGCAGATAAGCCACCGCATCCATCACTGGTGTTATATGGCAAAATAGCAAAAATCGAATGCAGGTGTAAAATTCTATACAATATCCATGATCTGTGAATCCATTTTCAGCATGCCCTCAGATGAAGTAATGTTCCTATGACTACACATGGCAATAAAATATTTTAAAGGTGTTTACTTCATGGGGTATGCAGGAAGTCTACTTAACGTATCCATAATTTAAAAGAGTCAAAAAGACCATCGCCTAGTCACGAGTTTTTCTTGTCAGTTATTCTGCTTCAAGACCTGACTGGCCGTTTTGAGACGGTCGTTGAAAATGTGAAACCTTTCAGTTTCCTATTCGACATTTTAGAATACCGTACTTGTACTTCAATACACTGAACGAATTCATGAATGCATTTAATCTTACATAGATCACGGTTGATACTGCTAAACAAATGTTATGTGACGTGCATAAACAGGCAAACAGGAAACCACCATTACGTAAATTGAAAAATAATATCAAACGCAATTTCATTAGTCATTTTCAGTTTACCTCTAATCGGCAATATTTGCGATTTCCATCGAGCAGAACGTTCGTATGTGAAATTTCACGTGAGTTTGCTTCAATTACCTCTTCTCTCCACGGTTCCAGTTCGTCCAGTACACTTGAATCTTTAAAATAAGAAATAATAAAATAATAGTTCACTATCATTATCAAGAAATGGTAAGTTTGTAATATATGTACAGATATACATTACAGGCCATAAACTGATTAAAAAGTACCGATTTATAAAAATAGTCGCTGAAAATGGTTGTCACAGCGGCCTTCAAAAGCGCCTCGATATCCCTGCGAACCAATTAATTAGGTAATCCAGACATCTCCTTAAAGTGCTATATAGCCGCGAGGAAATACACTGAAATACACCAACCCTTATTAAATTTTCAAGTTTGACCAAGTTTAGCTTTGGAAGTGGTTAAGCTAGACTTAAGTATTCTTTCAGTAATAAATAAAATAAACACAAGAAAATTATTTACCTTCATCGACGTATTTGTCTAAAGGTATGGGTGATCCTTCCCAATTAATTACATCACCATTGTCGCTAAATACCACACGTAACTCTCCAAGATACTTTCCTCTAGTGAAAGCTTGAACTACAGGAACGTCTTTATTTGTTATATCGGTTTTTACTATGGAAGGGTAGTCTCCTTCTGGCACTTCAGTTGATGGTGGAGATGCTGATTCAATAAAAGAAGACATTAGTTGAAACTGTTTTAACGTAGGTCTTTTGCCATTCGTATTCGACACAAAAAGCTAGATATTGACAGCAGTGTTTATGGTCTGGCAGTGAATCTGTACTTTTGAGAGCAAACCAGCTTGAATCTTTGCCTCCTCTGTTTAGGCCCTCTCTCTCTCTCTCTCTCTCTCTCTCTCTCTCTCTCTCTCTCTCTCTCTCTCTCTATCGCTCTCTCTCCCTCTCTCTCTCCCTCTCTTCTTTCTCTCTCTCTCTCTCTTTCTTTCTCTCTCTCTCTCTCTCTCTCTCTCTCTCTCTCTCTCTCTCTCTCTCTCTCTCTCTCTCTCTCTCTTTACTGTCTATCCAATCCATTGCTTTTTCTTTACCCGCCCTTCCTGTTAAACTATAATTATATGCAAAAAGCTTTTATTTGCATGAAAATGAAACAAATATTTATATCCTTACCTCCACCTTCGGGCCATAAGAAGGTGTTTGTGTGACCACCGACTACAACATCGACTCCTTCAACTTTTTGTGCAATTTCTTTGTCTTTTGAAAATCCAGCATGCCCAAGAGCAATTATTATTTTTACGCTAGGGTCTCTTTGTATTTTAGCTACTTCGGCTCTAATACTTTCTATCTCATCATCGAAAGTTAGTTTCTCTAAAAGGAATAAACAAGAAAAATGATTAGTTAGGTAATCAGCTTTAACCAGCGCCATTTTCAATTAACCGCCTTTCTACCTGTTTGAAGTTCTTCCCTCATCCTGCTTGCATCCTGAGTAGCATTTTTTCCTACGGTTACGTATTTTCTTTCCTACATGTATACTACAGCAACTGCAAAATTATCACCACTTGTAGTTAAGTGATAAAAAGTTTGTATTTACCGCTATTAGATATTGATGGTGTCTCAGTGGTAGTGTACCCAACAATTCCAACTTTCAGACCGCTGTTTAAAACCAACACAGCAGATTTGCCAAACCTATGAATGGGAATAATCTAAAAGTTGTTAGTACAATGCCAACATGCTCAATCCCTCACCCATCTCCATTTTGAATTGCCGCTGTCTTACTTTTACGGTGGTACTTTTACAACGAAACGATTTTTTATTACAATTAAGTGGAAAAAGACATCATTATTGCAATGCATCTATGAGATGTTTGTGGCGCCGGGGCTTGCCTCATTATCAAGAGTGAACTTCTAAGATAAGCTATAGAACGAGCAGAGGTCAGTGAGTCACATTCGGACGTATACACATCCCCTATGTAAAAAGTAAATAATTAGAACCAGTATAGGGAATGAAATCACTCAGTCATTCTTACATCCACGAACTCTGTTAACGCTTCTATTAACAGTTAATAACTTCGGTCGCGAATCACGCTCATGATTACTCAGCCATTATCCCGCTTTACCATTAAAACGTTATTATATAGCTACATCGTTCGCGCCGGTTAGAGATTTTACCTGAATTGTGTAAATGCGATTATTTAATACAAAGATTGCACTAGTGGAATTTGAAATTTACTGACTTTTCATCTCGTAAATTTTACAAAACAATTTGGATCACGCAAAAGATTTTGATGACTCAGCGATTATAAACTGATGACATGGATTTTTCTTATTCAGGTTGGCATCCTGCAAGCCAGTATCCAAAATTTAACGCAGGTTTGCTAATAACGATGGTTATTGAGTACTCAAAAAAAATTTATGTCATGGACAAAAACGTTCAGAAAGGTCAGCGGTATCTCTGAGCAAACAGTCAGATGTTTGTGTACCAATAAATGGAGGGACCTTACTACACTGTTTTCATAAAAACAGCAATAAAACTAGAAACAGAGTAAAGACTATTACAAAACTCTGAAAAACACCACTATTGATTTCATATCAAAAGAAGATTTTCCTTCATAAATAATTTGCAACTATTCTGCGATTATTGAAATATAGAACCATATTATAACCTACACCATATTTAATGATGAATCGGTTTGGAATAAAAATAAGGGCACGTTTGATGTTCAAGCTCAGTAAAATGTTGGCAAGTAGTTCAGCTATTTCCAGCCGAGAAATTAAAACATTTGGGTCTAGTCGAGAAGAAAGAGAGATATCAGATTTATCGCGACTGAATGTTTCCTGGAAAAGCGCTAGAAATCACTTCCTTCCAGTCAATAACTGTTGGACCGATTCTGTATAATTATTCCAGCCTTGCAGTGTCCAAATCTTTTTGCACTCATTCCTAGCCACAGGGCGATGTAGCCTCCACAAGTTCTAAAAAATTTTCCGTCACAGTAACATGCGATTGGACAAGTGATTGGAGTTTGGCTAAAAATGAGAAAACAGTCAATAGGTAAATTTATGTGTGTACGCTTTAACTTATCGAGAGATCTCATTTGTAGCTTTAAATATAGTAAGAGAAGAGATGTAATTTCAGGGTATGTCAACAAAAAATGAACGAAGAGATTCACAGCAAAAGATTATTTGGTGAAAAGGCTGCATGTATGACTGAGAGGACGAATGGCCAGAAAATCTAACTGGTGGTGTGTGTGTGTGTGTGTGGGGGGGGTTATTTCGACATTTAACAGCGCATTCTCTAGAATTAGAGCAAAGAAAAAGATCCTAAAATATTGAATGCAGCTACAATACTAAGGGTACATAAAATTACCTAACAGAAAGCAATGTTGACAATTCAAATCTTATTAAACCTGGTCCATAATAAAAATTTTAGGTACCTTCCTTCCATTGCTGGCTCTTCTGTGGCATCAATGTTGCTGCTGATCACTGGAAAACTAACGTTTCCCAAGAAAGGGACCACTCCAGCAATTCCGTCATCAAATTCATGATTTCCCAGAGCCTAGAAAAGGTCAAAGTTTGCTTGACGTGAAAAAATACGTTAAGCTTAAATTTATTTTGTTGAAGTAGATGTTTAAACTTTCATTTTACAACCATTATCCTCACAAAAACAAATTTCAGAAACGAGGTGATGAAGATCGATAAGAAAATTTGTCTCAATATAAAGATTTATATGCTTAATGTTATTTACCATGACATCATACCCAGCCATATTCATAAAGTGAGCTGCAACAGTCCATTTATGAACAGAGTACCACAGTGTGCCTTGAAACTGATCTCCTGCGTCCAGAAATATAACATTTTCATCTCTGTTTCTAATTTCTTTCACCTATAAGAAAATTTACTTGACAAGTATTATTATATTATTTTGCTACACTTATGTTATTATAATGAAAATGTCGAACTCCGCGGAAAATTAGTATTAGTAATTACATTTCACTTTTCCCTTTCTTATTTTTCCAAAGCGGTGCCTTGAAACACCGTGCTTTTCTTTATTTTTCATTACTTGTCACTATTCTTGGCATTAAAAATAAACTTTACGTTGATATATTTTTCGTTTGCTCTTTATTTCTTCTTGTCATTTGCTTATGGCACGACGTCAGTCAGCCAATAAGGCAGCCGACCAGCCAGCCAGCGAGCCTGCCAACCAGTCAGTCAGCCGCTCAGCGTTAGTTTGTAGTAAAGCCAGTAAACTCTATTATCCCTCCTATTTCCTTAGAACTAATCTTTATCGGTATAATACCAGATGAAAGCCGGTTTTTGTATTTTTGCTTTGATTGTTGTTTGCACAAGAGGTGTTCTAAAATTGACAAATCATTTAACGTTGGGCACTACCATTAATACATAAAACATTTAAGGCCCCAAGTATATTTAACTACAAATAACAGATATTTACACAATAAATAAATGATACACAACCTTTCAGCAATGCAGTCTTGTAGCTTCTGCGTGCTGAAGTAGACGAATATTGTCCTTTTAGAGACAAATACAAAAACTAGTCCGCTTTGTGAAAAATGATGAAAATTTAATGAATGTGTTCCGTAATCATCGATAAAGCGAGGAGAGGAGATGCAAAATGTCGAGCTTTTAGCCTTTAACATTAAAATTTTTAAGGTACTAAATTTGTCACACTCAATGTTACCTCGTGTCCATCTGGAAGTTGTGTAATCCAATTGATATCGGTGTTTCTGTTTTGTTTATCAATGCAAAAAGCTAAGTATAGTTTTTTTAATAAGTTAAGTATAAGTTTTTGAGAGATAAACATTTCATCAATTTCAAGGTGTATATCACGGTATATCTCTTTCAAGATCTATATAAAGGACAAACGCTTGTAATAAAGTAACCTTAAAACTTCAAAGCAATTTATACCAAATTCGAAAAACATGCGTGCAATAAGTTAGTGCGACGTTTCGCATCTATATCCCAATAGTTACTGGTTCTACAGAGTGCTGCACGGACGACGGGCCACTTTAGGACTGTACATAAAAAGGAGCAGGAGTAATATAATTAGATGTCTAATAATAAACGAGTTACCTAGTACCGTCTTACAAGACAGTTTCAAAAACAAAAAAATTCTGTATACAAAATTTGAGCAGCCGCCTCTGTATTTTGTAAACTTTACACGTAGTATGATTTTTTGCGCGTTCATGCAGGCGCCGAAAACGAGTCTTTTAGTGATGAAATAGGCTTCATATCTGATGTAGAAAATGGAGACAGGTTATTAACTGCTCACCTCGTAAAACTGAGGTTATACCTTTTGGCACGGAAAACCAAAATGTCATTTTGAAAATTGGGAATCAAATCATTAATTACGTGCAGAGCAGTAAGGTGCTAGGTGTTATTATAGACAAGCAGTTGTCATTTGAGCTACAAATCAATAACGTCAGGAAAAAAGCATGACACAGATGATTACAAATCAAACGAATATGTACCCTCTAAAAAGGTTTTAGTCTCCATACTGTAAATTTGCTCTTTAAAACCCTTGTATTACGTATAATTTTGTATCGTGCTCCAGCTTGGAAGGTGCGCAAACATAGCTTCTTCGATGATCTAATGTTTGATGTTATGAAAATTGGAACAGGCTGTAATTTTCACCCGTCTCGTGAAAAATTAGAGATGATCTGTGGTCTGCGACCTCTCCACATAATCTTTAAAAGTGTAGCTACAAAATTTATTCTGAAAGTACTATCTGCCTCAAATGATGATATTGTCAAATTACACTTGATAAATAGTTATGTAAATCCTCATCTTAACCATAATCACTTTTTATGTCAATTGCTAGCCTATACAGGCGAATTTTTAAAAATCAGTAAGGATATAAACTGGCGTAACATGGATATAGCATCTTTACCTCCACCTACGTTTCAATACAAGAAAAGTGACAATGACAATTATGCGTCCCATATGCGGAAAAATAGATGTCGCTACAAGTACCAATGTACAAACACCAGTATTAACCCGATAAAAGTTTTTAATGCGCCATTGCAATTCCCTGTCCCTTTGGGCAAGAGAAAAGTAGAAGTGTTAATTTTCAGTTTATTACTTAAGAAGGAAACTTTTAAGCAATTTTTGTACAAAATAGCGCATGCTCCTAATAGTACATGTAACTGCTTATTAAGCCCTCGTGCTGTACATCATTTATTATTTGAATGTACATTAGTAAACCAAGCCAAAAGAAATCTGTTTTCTCTCCTGCAAACTAATGAAAAGTTGAGCATTTTTCATAAGAATATAACATATACAGACAATAGATAGTTACAGCTCATGTCCCGAAAAACGAGGTTATGAACCGCTTCCGTGGGCGTGTGAAAAATATGCACGTTGATTGGACAGTCAGCAGAACTTGACTGAGAATGATTGACATTTTGTTGGACGTTAATTTTACAACTCACGTCGTGTTTTCTATATACTGCTTTTTTTTATTTATGATTATGTGTAATTGCATTAGAATTGGTAATTACGTTTATTATAATTGTACTCGTTGTTTTTCACTGTGTGTAATGCTATGTTACTATGTATTAAAATATGTTCGTTATTTTTCATTATGTATGTTGTAATGGATTAGAATCTGTAACTATATCTATTGTATATGATCGTTGTCGTTTATTATGTCTTATGCGTTAGATTCTAAATTATATATATATATGAGAATATGTTTAAAACGCTTGATTTGTAAATGCTTTTAGAAATTTTAAACATATCCCTACAAATAGAGGGAATGTATTTTGTACATAGTTTAGAAAATAAATCATAATAATAATAATAATAATAATAATAATAATAATAATAATCATCATCATCATCATCATGAAGAACAAGCAGATGCTTACGTACACACATCCAAAATCAAATTATGGTGCTTTCCTTTTGACAAAAAAATCTTCGCATTGTTAGTTGGCTAAATTAGTGAACAAGCATCTTAATGTAAGAAATCAATGTGGCAGTTTCCACGTTCGATCATGAATTAGCAACTTTTATGAAAATTTTGAAAAAATATTTTGCTTAATCAAAACCACAGGCAACAAAAGCTGTAGCTAACACAAAATTAATTATAGGTAGTTAGCGCAGCCGCTCGCGGCCATAAAAATAGTTTTGAAGGTATAATATTAAATTTCAATCTGAAACAGTTTGACAACTTTGACAAACAAGCCGCTGAATGATCTGCATACCTTGGTAATGATTCTAGCATATCCGCCCCAGCATTCACCAGCATTGGCCTCTGATTCACTACATTGGCCGCCAGATTCATCTGCTTGTTCTATTCTTGCGTGAACGTCATTCGTGTGAAGAATAGTTAAAGAAATATCAGCTTTGACTAGATACAATAAAGTTAAAATCAATGCAAGTTTACTGCACGCCATCTTTGCATACCTGAAAAAAACAGAACCATAAGTTCTGCATAAACGTTGAAACATTCTCGAGCTCCTACAGCAGTAGCAAATATCGCACATCGAGCATGTATTGTTCATATTGCGAAAGTTCACAAAATGGACATTATTATTGCATTTAATTTATTAGCTACAAAAATGTAAACGTTAGAATTAAAAGCATTGAAGACACTTTTTATTCAAATATACAATCGTTTTTTAGACACAAGGCAATACATTAAAAATAGCTAGCAAAATTAAACAACCTGAAATGTAGATTAATTTGGTAGATTGTTACCCGCTGATTGCGACGTATTTACAGATAAGTAAATGTTACACTACCATTATGATTCCCGCATTAGCAATTAAAATGGTTATTATGACATTATAACTGCGCATGATGCAGGTTTCACTCAAAAATGAATCACCGTTGATGTCTATAGTGCTATCGGCATCATGTAAATGAACATCATGTGAAAGTTGCTTTATCTAGTTCCGTTACTCCAGTTAAACTCCGTCTTGTTCTGCAGTTCTACCCTTTTGCGCCCTCTCTCGCGCTGTGCTGTGCTATCCTATCCTGTTCCGTTGGGCCCAGCCCTACCTTGCCTGTCCTGTCCTATTTTGCACATTTTGTTATTATTTTGCGCTATGCTATTCTGCTTCATTTCATTTCGTTTCGTTTGGTCCAGTTTCATTTCGTTTTTCTCTGTTTTGTTCAACCAGTTCTGTTCTTTCGCCCAAAAGAACATGCACACGATAAATTTTGGAATGAAAATTAACGTTCTGCGAGTTAAGAATAGAAGATAAATAGAAGAAAACTATGGACATGTTTAGTAATTACGAGTCTATTATTTTGTTTGCAAAATTTTTCCTTACAAGTTAAAAAAATAAATAAGCACCAGAGAATTATTTACACCTTACGACCTTAAAAAAATTAGTGTCATTTTCAAAGCAGGTGTGTAGTTTAGGTCAATATCGTATAGCCATATCTGTAGTAAAAGTATTACCCCAGTAAAAGTTTATAGTGAGAAAATTTAAATATAAAATGTCTTGCAGGTCGATTTTAGTCTGTTTTGCGGCCTAGCGATGTAAATTTTGAATGCCAGCCAGTGTATTGCTCGAGTATTTCATTAAAGGGAAAGTAAAATCAAACCGATCGTTTGCAGAATTTTAATTCGTTTAATATAAATCTAGTTCTACTTCAACGTTATTTCTTAAATGTCTTTATTCACTTAGTGTAATAGTTTGTGCAAATTTTTCAATTCTTACAATAACTTGCGCGTGTTGCATATAATGTATATATGTGACACAAATCATTTTACTTTTCTCTAGTTGCAGTTAATTTTACAACCTGCATGTACACATATATAAAATGCAAATTGTCTACTAGTTATAACTATAAGTAGGTAAACTATCAACTCACCCGTCAAAACAAATATCTATCCGTGCTGTAGATATAGTTACTGATATTGTTCTGTGTGTAGTTCTTGTCAGGCTGGTTTAGCTAAAATTTAACTAGATGCTTTGTAGTCACATAATCCTTCTAATCGAAATCATTCCTGTTGAAAATCTGTCACAAACCTGTTTCAAGAATCTAGTGCTGAGACCTTGTCCGTCATTCAGACAAATCCTTAATCAAACTTGATCGTTCCACAGGGGTGTAGCCTTATTATGACTATTCAGACCCAAAGTGATATTACTCGCCTATGACGGTTGGAACGCGTACAGATATAATAGCGCACTTCTTCTTGCGTGAGTGTAGTGTGGACTTAAATGTTGACGCAATGCAAAAAATGTGAACTACATCATCATTACATATTTGCAAAGCACGTACACAAGCGGTCGGTCTACTCAGACTGGACTTTACGCAGACTCTAGGTTTTGCAACTATATATATATTTATATGTATATATATTTGAGGATTATATATATATACATGCGTACTTTAAGAACGGAAGTGCTCCAGAAATGTTTGCATGATTTATATCCTGCGGGCTATCAGCCCTAGCAATAAACATATCAAAAGGGGAATACATTGCTATTACATATTAGCAGATGATGGGCGGATAGTAGGATGTCCCCAGTGTAACATGAACTTAATGCTTCAACCTTAAGCTTGAAAGTTTAGACAAACTCTTAATATTATAATAGTATTGCTTTATTAAATGGCAGTGCTTTTCTGTATTTGTACTCAATATAACATATATACGGAGTGTTAGGAAAAAATAAAGTGTGTTGTCGTCATAAAATAAAAAACAGCTCATTGCACATGACAGTAACCCATAAAAGTAAAGAGTTGTAAACCGTTTTTTAATATTTTAATCATTTGAATGTGTTTTTTAAAGTTCTTTTCAAAAACTATTGTCAGATATCAAAAATTAACGAAGTAAAAATAAGAAATGATTATAATGACACCATTCCCGTTGAGAAATTGGCGTGAATCGTATCAACATTTGCCAGTACAGGTGGCCGAGTGGTCAAAGTAACGAATTGTGGGTGCTCCTCTGCTTACACCCCGAGTTCTAATCTTACGACCACCTCTATTGGAGCAAACACTTGTTAGCTGTGTTATTTATTTATGGCGTCTCGGTGTTGCTGTTTTCGTTAAAAGTCGCTTGCAGTACCTTGGCTAATACTGTTCGTTGTCCTAGCGACCGTAAATAATTTTTTGTTTACGATTTATAATCCATACAATTACAAGTTACAATATATTACATAAACAATGCAAACAATTACAATGAAGAAAAACTGCACAGACAAAACCCCGCGCATGGGGTATAATCGTCAACACAATACACAATAATAATAATAATAATAATAATAATAGTAAACGGTATTTACAGTGGTTAAATATTACAATTATATTATATTATGCTATGTTATATTACAAAGTTTAGTACACAACGAATTTTAGAATTGCAATTACATTTTTCAACAAATTTGTACTGTAGAGCAAGAATAGTATTATATTAAAATTACATTTTTACAAAATGGTAAACTACATTTAAAGAGAAGCATTAGAATTATAGCATATAATGAAAATCTTACACTATTAACTAGAACAACAAGTAATCTCAATTTTGTAAATTTCATTTTATAAAACACTCAGTAATGAATTTTGACACTAAATTTGGCATTTCAAAATCACTATCTTTTAACAGCAAAATAAATTTTTGGTCCATAGGTAGATTAATAAAAACAGGGAAACTTTTCGTAATAAAACTGAGTAAAATTGACTTTAGATCATAGTCATTTTTACTGTCAAGTACAAAACGCATTTCATTTTCAATTTTTTGTTCATTGCAATATTTATATATTCGATTTTTAACAGGCACCTTGAGCCTTTGACTATGTACAAGTTGTGAGAACTGATTGACAGTTTAGAAAAGTTCGATCTTAGTATATGATTATGTACAAAAAGAAAATACTATTCGGCTTCAAATTCTTGCTTAAATTTTGCATAGGTTTGTAGTTTATTAGTTTCCCGTTTTACCCGTTTCTTTTGTAACATATTCCTTCCAGGAAATATTATAGTTTGTTAGTAGTTTCTCATTTGTGGCATGTAAAAGATGTTCGGTTGCTGTTCCCAAATGTGAGAAAGTCTAGATAAGATTTAGTATCTGTGCTCGTTTTTGTCCTTTGTCTCTATTCATTTCTGGCCCTCATGCTGGGAAAAAAGGTAGTACTAAAAAGTGTTCTTCACCCATGTAACTACTTCACATATGTTTTCTAATGCTTAAGAATTTGAAAACAAGTAACGCAGTCTAGAACACATAGATCTATTTTTTCCTTTTGCAAACATGTATATAACCTTTAAACATGTATAAAATATATAACCTTGTCAGTACAATGAACAGTATGTACCTAAAAAGTGTATAGGAGTAATATGTGGCTTAGTGAACATAAATTTGATAGCAAGTACAATTACTGTGTGAGCTTTAAATTAACCATTTGGCCTGTATGACAGCCGTCCCCTTGACCTCCAGCCTTGTACGCTCATGAAAGTAATAAGTACTCGTACGTGTATTTGAGCTTCAACTCCCTCAACTCTAGCGATCTATTTTGTTGAAATTTAGTCGAAAGCATCTTATTTGACTTTATCATCTTGTCCTGCCTACGTCTTTCTTTACACAGGTCAAGCAAAATACAAATGATACCTTTGTACGGTTGTACCTATATATGGCTATGTATGTTTGCATGTTTTACATGTAACGTTATCACTGATGAGAAGCTCGTCTTGTGAAGAAAAATAAATAATGATAATTGTAATTAGTAATGGAACGGCACATTTTCCGCGGGAACTTTTGTGGGAAATATTTTGGAAGGATGATGTCAGTAAGAATAGTGAGAATCTATTTTCCTTTGGCGTGAGGGTCAATTTATCAGTCTTTTGGCCATCGCATGGCCAGTTCTTCACTGAGCTATGCGAAGCTTCATTGAACTTCGAGAGTTAAGATCCTCGCACGTTAGAGTAACATTGTTCCAAATTTTACGTGATTTCCACATTCTCGGGTGATTCTGTCCCGATTTGTACCAGTTTTGAGATATGCTGTGCCGTTTTTCAAATAATCAAAAACTTTACACAAACAGTAACGATAACGCCAAACCCAACGCCAAGAACAACAACAAAACGGTGAAGTTTACCTGTTAATAGTTTACTTCGCAAGTGAACATCCGGAAATGATAATAAAAAGTGAACGAAACCTTTTTAACAATTACAGAACTTTGTGCATAACTGATGGGAATTTTTTTAACAATTACAGAATTCTGCGTAAAATTGAAGGCCACTTATATGCTAAAATTATGTCACTTAAATAGCCAAATACGCTCGAGCATTTCACAATAATGCCAACCAGACAACTGTTTAATTCTCATGGGATCAGGGTGTTAGGCCAGTCCTTCTCAAGGTTACTAATGGCCTAAGTACCTTAGACCTTTGAAACATAATCCTCACGCGATTTACTGCTCGAAGTACTAACAGGTTAAACGGAATTTGATAACAAAGGTAAATATTTGCTAAATTTTCTACAAACCATTGAATGCCATTAATCACGCAGCACACGCATGATTATTTACTATTTAGCGATACATACAATTTTACATGTAAGACATACATTTATTTTGCGCACTTTCTCTCTATAAAAATTTCATCGTGACTGTATCTGTTGTGAAAGAAGATAGCTAAAGATATTAGTAGTCAATGTATGCGTTAACAGCATGTGTAATCCGAATGTTACACAAAAAGCAGCCCTGGAATTCAAGTCAGAACTAATCAAAACATATAGCAAGGGCCCATACCTGGTGTTTGTTCACAATTTATGCTGTTTGTTTCCATTTCAGTTAATAAACTGAAGGAAATGAAAACAAAAAAACGACATGCCTAATAAATTTACTTTTGTTAAATGTATTCAACTTTTACAGTATTGGCTTAAAGCTTCAGTCCAACTGATGCTTTCTTTCGCTAAAATACACAAACAAAAACACTACAGGTCATTAAAGAAATATCTCATCAACAGTTATTTTATTTAAAAATATAAATAATATACTAACAATTCATTTTGCTGCATTGATCACAAACAACGTCAAATATGCGAGTCAGAAAATTTAAACTGCTTCAATACGATTTGATCGTTTTATCTGCACTGTATTTGCGTGTTCAATAGTTCTCCCAAAGCCGAATGGCAAAGTGTACAAATGTCGAGTTTCTAAATGATCACGTTTTTCCAAATAACCATGAATGAAGCACCTCCTGACGTGCGCAAAAAGCAACTGAATTCCGCTAACAACAGCATAGTCATTAGATTTGTAGACCACATGCATTACATAATTTTTTTCACAATATATTCAAAATCTTATAAAGAAGCTTGAAACATCAGTTAGAATCATGATTATAACAGATAACAGATTTTTCAAAAAATTCCAAATGCTAGTACAGACTAATCGCATGTAAACTCTATGCTACTGTCTCTATGCAGTAAAAAAATGAATAACCACTTCAAACTGTATGGTATGTGATTGGAAACGGTTTTAATACAATTATTATATAACTGTCAGCTCTTAAAAATTTACGATGATTTCTATTTAAAGCTAACAGAACATACAAACAATTCACACATGTAGTTAGCACATATCAAAAATGAAAAGATTTTAAAGTTCACTTGAATACAAGCACCAGGTCATGGCATAAAATTTTTTGTTTGTATAAAAAATATCTAAAAATCACGATAAAAGAAAACTACCAATATGATTCCAGTAATTGAAAATAGATGATTTAAAATTTTGTTTTTGACATTTTGAAAAACTCATTGAATTACTTAAGCAACATGAAAATCGCTAAATCCAGTAAATTGCGCAAGCAACAGCAACTTAAATAAATAAGAATTACTAAGTACAAAAGGAACAAAGCAAGTAACATCACATGTATCAAATACTAGTGAGTACAAAAATTAGTTGTCACGTAGTGCTGAATGACACTACCTAAATTATTAATATTTAGACATTCTTCCAGTTTTTTGTTTACAGAATAAGGTTACACATACAGGAGTACTTGGTACTCAAAATTAAAATTTGTCACATTTAATTAAATTTGTCACATTTCCTGTGCCAAAGACCGGATAAAAGAAATAATAACGTACACATTGTAGCAAAGTACAACAATATAAATTTGTTTCTTAACTTTTTAACACAACTCGTTCTTCTACATAGTGGACCAACTAAGCAACATATGCGGAATTACCATGATAAATATTTACATTATCTAACTGTGTGTCTAGACGTTCATATGTTCATAGAAAGATTTTGCATTTATGCACAAACATGTTATAGTACTTTTTGAAATACTGCCTCCTTAATGATAACAACAAACTGCTATTACTGAGAATGGGGAATCGCAACAGAACAACTAGCAAAACTATCCTGCAAAACAGATTTGTTATTGAAATCTAATCAACACTTCTTGAAGGTAGATCTAAAAATCAATGCTCATTCTTCTAATGAGGCAGTATAAAATTATGCGTGGGCTACACACATTGCAGTCACAACAAAATACGAATTTAAATGCATAAAATAGTGAATTTAAATGTTAAACATGATCAGAAATTAGTTAAATAGTAATGTTCTAGCCATCAATCACAGGTCTATGTACAAAATGTATTGCAATAGGAATATTATACAGTTGACGATGACCCTGTCACAGCGCTGATGTAGTTGAACACTTGTAGTGGACTTCCTTTCAAAAACATGCTCTGTTCTGTTGGATAGATCTAAAAAAGGGAACAAAACAAACTGTAAAACCAAGTCATTCAGATCTAGTAATTCAAATTTAACTGAAAAAATATGAAGTATACAGTAACAATTACAAGGTATTATAAAGATAAAGTCAGACTAAATCAGCTATAACTTTGCCAGATATCACGAGTGATTAGAGTCTCTAGAGTGGGTTTCATCACTTACAATGAAACACGAACTACTACACTCTTCGAAAGAACACATTTGTAAGAGAAATTTGTTCAGCATTCTTGCAAGACATATGTTAAAGAAATGATGTTGTAATTGTAAAAAATACAGAAAAATATAGGCACAAGATAAAATCAATGCAAAATTTTTAACTTCATACATGTATATGTAACCATTTATCCATTTAAAAAACTAAGCTGCAAATATAATGAATATCAATGTGTAACATAACATCAAGCCAAGCATGACTAACCAGCGCAACTGATGAAACATTTACCCACAGCAAAATTTAAAATTAAAACCTTTTAATAAATACCAAAACACTATTCTTATTAAAAACTGCTTCAACATTCATGAAATCAACCTAATGCTATTGTTACTATGTGCTTTATATTTGGGAAATGCCATTCTAAAAAAATTAAAAAATAGAAACGTCAAGAAATGCTATTGTAATAATAAGGAGCAAAACTCAATTGACAATTACATCTGGCTTTGAGGAACCAAGTGCTTATTTTTTGACATCTATAAATAAAAATTCAATAAGATATGAACAACTAAACGCAAAAACTATAATGACAAAAATAAGGAGCGTACGGAAAACAACAGAAACATACAGCAGGCAGGTCAGCAACAGCATCTAATCATACAAAAATGTAGCAGGCAAACCCAAATCCCAACAAATAAAAAATTTCAAATGTTACGAGCCACTCAACTTTGAACTAAAACTGCAAGCTGCATGGTATGGCACAGTTACAACGATAACACATTTACATAAAGGTTTAGTACATTATAAACGTGTGCCAGGTTCATCTATCTCTTCATCAGAATCACTCGATGCTGTTGCGCATTTACCACTGCTGAATGTTTCTGTACCACCTGCTGGTCCCAATACATGTGATTTTTGCTTAAAGATTTCATGGTCTAAGGAGAAACAAGGCTTTTTTGGATCTGGATCAATTATTTCTGTATTTAATTTCCTGTCACAATACTGGGTTGCACTTGCAAATGTATCAGGCAAACGTCGACTATCACAAACACCAGGAATTGAGCGTGGTTCTTTAGTAGTTGAGGTTTTTTGTTTTTGGTTTATGGTGTTCAATTTTAGTTCATTATCATTACTGTCTGATTCTTCCACAAGCATTGTCATTTTCTTCTTAAGCGGAGTGACAGTCACAGCTTCTCTCGATTCAGTTTCACTAGGTCTTGACATTGTTTGCACTTCAGTTTCATATACAGGACAATCATTTATGTCATAGGGTTTTAGAATGAGTGTGTCTAGAACTGAATCTATGGGTTTGCTGACGGGCTCTTCTGGAGATGAAGGTTTTCCATCCAGATGATAAAACACATCATTAGAAACCAGACAAGAATCACTGGCAGATTTTTTAGGAACTACTGGAGGAGGGGGTGGTGGGGGCCGTGACCGTCGAGACAGTTGGCGCTTTGGCTTTGAAGATTGACTACGAGCTACACTAGGAGGTGGACGACATACAGGCGACTGGCGCGCACCAAATACCTGCAGAAAAAAATTAATCCTGCCTCTTTCATTTATATATAACAAATATGCCACTAACAGAGAAACTATATTGATTCAAATATCAAAATGTGTAAAAGCCAAAACAAAAACCAAAAAAATGTGCATTTGCAAGACACAGAAGCAAAACTGTGAGTCTGCAATACTACTATTTCTTAAATGCCAATGATTTCATCTTTTAAAACTTTCGAAGAGTTAAAAACATTAAAAAGCAGTTAAATTAGCTGAACATCATCATCATCAAAGTAAGGATTCTATCTCCTTGTTGTGAGCGGCTGCTGATTTTTAGGCACAGCCTGTACAAACAAATCAAAAGACAATAGAATGCTCCTAGTAAATGAAATCATTCTGAGTTTTCCTTTGATGAAGAAATTACTTTTCAAATGCAGTCCATATAAACTAGTACATTTTACTCAGAAGTTTCAATTGTTGTTCTAACCTGATTCAAAAAGTTACTCAGGTAACAAATGTTTAAAGACAGCACGTTAAAACACTCAGCTTTCAATATTTAGTTATTACTAGAAAACTTGTTGCAGTGCAATGATGATTACAATATGTAAACATTTTACCTTGCGAAAATGCTTCCGTAAAATGAACATGTACTGGTTATACACTAGTAGATGATATTCGACATCGTAAACTGCTAATTTGACACTGCAGTTTCCGCTAATTCATACAATAATCACTGAAGTTGACATTTAACACTTGAAATGTCACCTCCTAACTTAACTGCCACAAAACTAGATCATTTACTATCTGCAGGGCACTCACCTTTTCAATATGTACAGAAAGTTTCTCAGTCATGTCATTATAATTGTTTTTCATGGACTTGTGGTAAGCTAGCTGCTCAGCACCAATAAGTTTTTCATTGATGTCCAGAGCTTCTCTGCAGGCTTGTACAAATAATCTGTAAAAACATTACAAACTCATCTCTGAAGCATGTTTGTAACAACAAAAATAAACAGTTCTTAAATTTACAAAGTTAAGTTATTGTAAACTGATTACGTGCACATTTTCAAAAGGTTCCTGCATAAGACATTATTGTATACTTGCCTGAACATCTCTTTTAAACCTCGCACATGCTCAGTGGGATATTTATTAACAGCAGGCTTTGCCAAAAATGTGTTGCAATATGCCATCGGTCCAGCATGTACCTGTAAACAAACAAGGAAATCATTATTACACCTAAAATGTTTAACAGAGTTCTCAACGTTCTGAAAATGTAAAAAGCAAAAAAATCTATCAGATTAATTTTTATAATGCAAATATTACATAAATTCAGTGTGTGTGAATGTACAACAGAGAATACCAATATACAAGAATTCTATTTAGTGCCACTTGCTGTAAGTCTAAAGTGACAATTGGCACACAGTGTTATCTTTTACCAGAAACTGCAAAGCACATGCTGACTAAATAAACATGCATGCGCTGGAGGAGGGGGGTGACCTAATGGATGACAGTACATATCAAGGACGTATAAGTTCAAAGCAAAATTTTTTAAAACTGTTGTGGCTCATATTGCTCCTAGATTAGCAACCGCCTCTAGAGATGTTCTATACTTAGCTTGCAGTTGAAAAACTAATTCTAAAGTATGCAAATAAAGTAATTCCCATGGGAGAACTATTCAGCAACAAAAAAGTGTGACTACACATACATGTGAGTATGTTCAGACAGCATGTGCATGTAATAGTGCAAATAGATTTTTAAATTTACAAAATGGTTACTTTATTATTAATTACCTGCACACTGACACTTCCTTGTAAGCGTAGTTGCAACTTTATCATGTCTGGAGGATCCATGCGTATCACCTCATTAAGCTCTATTACACGGTTTCGCATCTCATCGATTGCAACTTCTATCGGTGATAATTCCAAAACCTCTACGTTTTCAACTGGCACCCGCTTTTTTACATAAGGAAAGCTGTATGCAGCTAAAAAAATATTGGATTAATTAAACAATATAATTAAACACACTAGGCATAAATGCCAAGGTGCAAAGGAAATGATAGACAACCTATTTAGATAAATTAAATGTGATAGTGCCAAAACTAACTGAAATCATACAACTGAGGGCTAGACTTTCATATACCAAAAAATACTCAATTTATTTATATTTGCAATGCTGTCAATGCCTGTCATTTACCTGGAACAGTATGGTGATTACGGGTAATGCATTTTATGTTTCAGTTTAGTTACAGCCACGTTAGTGTCAGTGTTGCAGCATCTAAATATCATGCTTTAGATAATGATTTGCACAAAAAATTTTCGTTGAAGATATCCTATCACAGTAGTTTGAAGTGAAACTTCAGGCCTGCTAGTTCCAGTAATTTTGTTAGTCATTTAGTTATTAACAACAACCAATTTATTGAAGAGCTTATTTGTTTCTTTGTTTGATATACGTAACAGTGATTTTAGGAATTTTGTAGTGAGAAACTTAAGTAAAATAAAAGTGTATTCAGCTGTTATACTAACATTTCTTTCTTTGCTAATACATTGCTGAAGGTGTGCTGCTTAGGGTAAATACAGTCACGCTAAAATAACTCTAGAGTAAAAATTTAGTGTCTGCTATGATATGCAGTAGTCGGCCTCCTAAATATATTCGGCATCCTATATAAATTCCGCAGATGCAAAACTTATAATTAACATATTCTAAAAAAGTAGTGTTTTATTTACTAGTGAGTATCGTTCTTCTCTTGCATTGCTCTTCCAAGGAACCCCTACTCTTCGTACCATCCAGTGTGAATGGGGTTTCATACATGAAATGTCTAATATTGTTACTCTTTTCAAAATCTGTTATTCTCTCTTCATCATCGTCCTTAAAGTATGGCGTAACAAAAGATATCTGAATGTATGCATACTTTGGGTCCAACTCAGTCGGCTCAATCTAAATATAAATTTGTAACACATATAAAAATGACTAATAGATATCAAATAAACAACATAAACAAATGAATAAACCAAGTTCTCTATTACCAAATAATATCTCGACTGTCATGATAGCCTTTACTGAAAGTGATTAAGCATCACACGCAATACGGATCAGTAAAGGATATTTTCTAGTTAAACTAAATTTTTCTGGCAAGTTTTCTGGTCTAAATATACAATTATATATCATCCAAGTTAGCATTTATACTCAAGTATAAACACTGCTGCTTGTATTAGGTTACACCATCAATGCAATAACAACTGAATAAATAGTATATCAACACATTTTACATTTCAGTTTCGTAAACCTTGCAAAATCAATACAATGAAAAAGAAGCAGTACATATCTATTAAATGTATCTTTAAATAAATCCATTAAATAGCATCTTTAATCCAATTTTGTATATATTCTTGATAGTAATGTAAAAAGCTTTTTAGCACTTCTCAACAATGGCAAACTTTCAGAAAAATGTTGTTTACAGAATGTTTAGAAAGTTGTAGATATTGAGCCACACTGGCATTCACAAATAAAGATGTATCAATAACACACTTTTCTAAAGGAAGATCAATACAGCATAGAAAATGCAGACATGCTACATGTCTTAATGTAGCATATTCTCAATGCGCAAGATACAATACATACAAAGCTGGAGTCCAAGATTTTGACTGTGTCCTTGCTGAATTTATCTGTGTACAATTTTTCTAGGCGTTCGGAAATTTCAGACAACCTAGTAAGTTTTGGCTCTTTATAGATGTACTCGCGTCTGTCATCTGCTTCGAACAACTGAAATATTTGGGAAAACAATGAATAATTCAGTTATTAGATATTTACATCATCTTTTAAAAAGCTTTTCTCATTTCATCTTGTTTGAAACATAACATAGGTTTTTATCTCAACAATATTAATTAAGCAATGTAACACAAAATGAAATAATAAGGTATATGTATATTTTATGTTTTTTCAGTAAAAATGCACATAGGTGCACATTATTCTTTAATTAATACAAGCACATATAAAATGTCAGTTACCACCTTCTAAATAGCAATTTATCAAGTGGGAAAGAACAGCTAGCAATTATTCCATAATTAAATGCTATGTGATAATAAAGCCACCTACAGTGATTTTTTTCATGTCAATGAGCACTCATTTTGAACATAATTTAATATAGCACTGAACAGAAAAGTTGAGAAACAAATTGTATAACACAAAAATCATATAATCTTAAACATGTTTTACAATTTTTTCTTCTATGATTTTTCGCACAAAATTATGCAATAAAGAAAAAAATAACGAGAATTCAACTCTCATTCATATGAGTGAAATTCACTCATATATCAACATTTTAACACCCTTAAGATTAACAAATTGACACATTGAAGACTCCACATTATAATACAAATTCCACACTGTATGAAAAACCACATAAGCAACGGGTAGTTGAATAAATGGGTGGTTAAAGTGTATGCCTAACAACCAAAGTTAAGTATCACATTACCTGATGAATAAAGGTGCTCAATCTTCTAGGCAGTTTCACCAACCATACTTTCTATTTTTTAGGCAGGACGTATATACATCACAGCATAACTAAGACACCTTAGCTGGTTTAGTGTTTGATTATAGAGGAACATATTTGGTAATGAAACAGTTTTGGCTATGGCAACATTACTAGAATAATGAGTTGATTAGTAGCTTCTGCTATATAAAAAAGAGCTTTACCGATCCATAAAAAGCTACTTTGAAAAATGTACCCAACAGACGTTTGCCAGACTGCATGACGCTCACAATTTTATTGTATCCCAAGTGGAGCTGATGGTATGCTTCAGCTAGAGCCTATCACAGAAAATAAACACAGTTGAAAACAATCACTTTTCAGTTATGGAATAAATTAAAATTTATTAATTTGCAGCTTATTATGTATAGTTTGCCTATTTAGTGTTTAACTAAATAATTTGCAAGTGGTAGTTTTTACAATAAAATGTTTACAGTGGTGTAATGGTTAGTATAATCGCCTGGACTATAGAAGATATGGATAATTAAAATCCACAAGAATGTTTTTCAGCCTTTTTAATTTACTTCATATGCATGATACGATTAAATTTATAATTACATAAAAACAAATAGAGATATTAACTTACCCTGTAATTTCTATGTTTCTCATGTATGGGTATGATAAGTTTGTAAACTTCGCCCATTACTTCCCATCTTTCAGCTTGATCCAGAGTGTAAGCACACATCTCTAATTTTTCTTGCAAAGTGTCCTAAAAAACAGAATATGGTTGTTTACTGGTACTAGCAACACTTAAACAAAGTTGAATTCAAAATCAGCACTTTCCTAATTTGAACTAATTTATTACATCAAATACTATTATAGAGGAATTTTCTAAAATCTAACCTCAGTGTACTGCACATCTTGCATGCCAGCATCATCCTTCATATTAGACTCATCACGCACAATATTAGGTGAAATTGTACCAAAAGCTGCACAACCTTGTGGAAAAATTCCTACAAATTAAATACGAGATTACCACAAATTTACAGATATTTTCTAAAATGTTATATGAATTAATTAGTACAGACCATATACTGTACATCATACTCTTACTTTCTGGTTTACATGTATCAGTGGTAATAAGAATTATGCTTTTATAATCCATATACATTTTTCATAAATGTTTTCAGCATCACATACTAAGTCATCACACTTAGCTACATACTGCTGCTATTTCATACTATTTTTTCTTGTTTTAACTACTTCACTGTAGTGTTTTTTCTTTTCAACTCTATCTCATCTTTTATACAGCGATATCTAAATTTTCCAAAGCCTTACTACTAAATATTATTGTAGGATCACTTACACGAGTTCTTACAAACCAAATTGTACGCATTACTAATAGACTGCAAGCTAGTAAAATTGAAACCACCACAACTGTATTATAATTGCAATAACATTAACTTATGCTAGTGAAGAAAATACAACTTAAAATGTTAAGAATATTAAGCTGTAACTTGTTCTTTAATATAGGAAAGAATGGCTCTGTTGCAGGCCCGCTCCACTTGTTCATTAAACACAGAAATGTCAAAAGAAACTCTAGATTAAAATCATTAATGTATTTTAAGTTAGTCTATTACTTATATTAGTAGCTTGCTTAGTGAAAGAATTTTTTAATACCCTTTCTTTTCAGGTACTCAGCAACTAATGCTGCAATATGTACATGACAGTGTGCAGCCTCAGAAAGATTTCCATCCTTAACGTGGATGCGTGCCATGTTTTCAAGCCACGTCAGGCGTAGTTCAGGTGTGCTCGCATAAGAATTTGCTAGACTGTACTGCAGATCTACCAACATTTCTGGATCGTTCTCATGTTCCTTCATCTAGAAAATAATAATAATATACATATGTATATACAGATTGTTATTCAATATATATAATAATAAAAAACGTAGTACCCAGCAAGAGAGCTCGTCAGCAAAAAGCAAAATTATTTAACTAGAACAAGCTTTTACATGCAAGCGAGGCAGTGGGTAGTCATAGTGTTGAGCCTTTATTCTGCTTTATGAAGCGCTTCTTCATAGTCTGTGTCAGCTTAACAATTGTGTTGCTTTCCATAAATAGCATATACCAATACAAGTTGCAGTTAGAAATCACAAGTTACTGGAATTTTCAGACAATCATTTAAATAGAAAAAAAAACATTTATTATTACAACACTTACACCATAATGATATAAACATTTTACTGTTGCACCATACCTGTGCCGTTGCTTCAAGAACTGTCCGAATACGTTTCGTTAGGTCTTTAACTTCTGACGGAAATGGTGTGCTCTACATAAAATTCACTTTGTTAGAACATTTTAACAACTAATGTAAGCTACATAAATTTATTAGGTTTATGTACATACAATAAAAATTTATTTCAAAACACACTTATGTTGTAAACCTTTTTTAGTTTCTAGCTAATATATTACAGTATTTAGTTCAAAATAATTTTAGAACACCCTTAAATAGACAGGCAAACAACAAGGCAAACAAAGAGAATAATTAAATCAACTTGCATCACAATTGCGATTTTAATTTGAAGTTAAATAATAGCAGCATTATAATGTAAATACCAACAGAAATGCTGAGTAAACAAAACAAGTTGTACAGTGACATAGATATAAGAAAATATACATAATGCTATATAATCGAATGTAACTATGGTTTTGAAAGTTTGGTAACAAAAACTGTTGTTAATCATTTCCGGGCAATGAGAAACTAAAATTAAGAGATCAGATGAACATCTTATGAAAGTTAAAAAATGTAAGCTTTAACTGAGGACTTTTAGTTGCAAATCAACCTTAAATAATTTCTTAGAAATAAAAATACTGAAAAAGTATTAAAACTGATCTTTTACCTTCATAGCTTTGTCACTGATTGCATAATTGTTAATGTTGGAAAGGCTTTCACGGAATCGCTCATTATTTAAGTTGATGGAGTCACCTAGCAGTTGTGACACTGATACAATTGTCTAGAAATCAAGAATTTATTGCAGTGCTGTGAAACGTATATCTAACAATATCTTGCAAAAGTATTTTTAAACCAAATTCCTGTAAAGTTATTAGCATGTATAAAGCATAATTTTTTATAACTTCTTCACATAAAGACTATATAAGACAACACAAAAAATTTTAAGTCTTTTAAGTAGCTTACATAACATCTTCGAGCAAAGAACTTGAATACATGCCTCTGTATTAAACAAGTAACATGCAATATACATTTCTAAATCTTGTAAACAAAGTTGTATGAAGACAAATGAATACTAATTATGATGTGAATTTCCACCAGCTACTTGAGTAACTGGATTTACGTCAAGACGAGAATACCAAATAGTTGCAATAGATGCACAATTCCTATATAAAATAACCGAAACGTGATAGCTTTATTTCTTTGTAATGTTCTAAAACTGCTAAATAATTTATTCTGCATTCACATATTACTAACAATAAAATCACACTAATGATATCAAATTTCACCGACTTTTCACGTAAGTTTAATATTCCAAATTACTGGAGGTAAGCTGTTACCTGTAAATGTACCCTGGTGAAGTTCCTCGCACCTGTGTACTCAAAATTACTCCTCGTTAGCAGATATAGCAAGGCGGAAGCATCATTCCTAATAGAACTCAGCTTAGAATTACAGCATTTTAATGTCTGCAAAAACAACTCAACTTAAAATTACAGCATATTAATGTCTGCAAAAACAATGAAAAGACACTAAATAAATAATGTATTAAAATTGTACAGAAAGACCTGTTACAGGCAAGGCATATATAAATAAATAATAGCGGTACAATAGATTTAATGCTGTTAATAAAGCTTATGGTAATAGAATTGAAAATATCATTAAATTGAAAACATTAAAACAACAGTAATAATAATAACCTAACAGACATTGCAAGTGGTTATGAAAATGGAAAATAAGTATGAAAAGGGTAAATGTAATGACTTTTCGGTTAAATTAATTCAGTAAAAGGAAACAGTTATTAAGTTTCTTCTGCAAATTGTAATAAGATCGGAGATAAATTTGGCATTCAAATGTCAATTTGATAGGCTTCCCAGTAAATTAATTGCAAATTGTGATGCAGCTAAGAATAAACATAAACAGGATATTAGTGCTGCTGCTTCCATATAAAATGAATCTGAAGTAGTGCACAAAAATGTCTTCTAAAGAAACAGAATTATTACTTGTCATGTCTGATGTTCTTTAAGAATCGTGCCAAAAGTCAATTTTCAGTGCAATTGTATGAACCTTTAAAGATTACTTTATTTAAAAGATTAAAAAAGTTTTAATAACTATGTTTTAGCTTGAAGCTTAATAGTTGCATGAAATTACAAAAATTACTTTCCTAAACTCTTGTTCTCGTTTATCCTCATGCCATTCAAGTTTAACAAATTTGGAAAATGATTTAAGCAAAAAGTATTCTAACTACATACCTGACTTACTTTTAAACTTTCTGTTTGAAGTAAAAAGTACATGCAAGCACAAATGTAAATAAAGCACAAATTCTCCTTATTCTCCAATGTTTATGTTGTAATTATGTGATTATAGCAATTCAGTTAGTGTACACCATTCAGCTACTCACTAGACAGGTTATGCTCGAATGCCACCAGCTAAACCAGAAGTCAATGACACTACAATACTACATGAAACGTGTGTATAATTTTGATAGACCTAAGGAAGAATTATGAATTTATGGACAAAAAAGGAAAAACTTACACTAGTATAAAAGGTGATCTCTATATGACAATATAAAATATATAATGGTTAATGATGCATGGTTAAGAACATTAAAACAATGAAGTTTTTTACTTTTATTTTGCTTAATTAGCTATGCTTACAAACGTAAATGCAATATAAATTATTAGTATTGTTATTCGTTATTCTACTGTAAATATAAGCATAAGCCAAAAAATGAAAACAAAGAAAGCAAAATACATCATAATAATTAAAGAAGACAAAAATAATAAAGTGCAAAAATTCAAACAAAGTAACAAATTGTCCCATACCTCATAAATTAGAGATCCACATAATAAGGCTGAGCCTTCAAACAATGATATGGTATACTACAAAAAAAGGTAAAGAGATAGCATAATCCTTCTTAGACTATCACTCTCACAATGCACAGGTAAAGAGCAGACATTCAGTCAACATGGCCATTATTATCTGCATTCAACCATGAAATTGCAATGAGTGGTTTTGTCCTCTCTGAGATAAAGACAGTGGACCATTCATAAAAACTGGAAGACATAGTGTAGTGCCCCTTTTTTGTAAAGTTTAGCTCAGCAGTTATTAAACTTTCTTAGCAAATGCACTCCAGGCCATGACACTGTAACAGTGTAACTTATCTTAGTAAATGACACACGCATCATTATTTGTAGCACAGCATAAAAATGATAGAGAACACTTAATCATCAGAAAATTTATCTTTACTATGGCAATAAGACAAGTGTTACTGCATAGAGAAATAATAAGCTTACATAGATGTTTTAATAAAAGTTCATCTTTTTGTTGGCATGGTAAGCACAAGACTATTTTTGCAAGAGATACAAAACTCACGCAACTGATTTATTCTTGTTTCATCTCATAACTAGTTTCCATTTCTCTCTAACAAATTTCTCTTAACGTTTTTTCTAAATTCCTGCAGTTTTGAAATTTGGTTCAATGAAGAATATTGTCTAAAAGTTTTAAAAATAAAGAAACAACAAAACAGTATAAAAGCAAATGACAGTTTTAAATGTTTTACTACTGCTGACAAAGCAGTATGTATAGACCTTCACCAGCTAAACAATAACTGCCACAAAACACTAGATGACACTACACTGAAAGAAACATGAATTGGGCCTTTGTGGAGTAATTAAAAAGTAGATTAGATTGATAGAGTTGATAAAGTAGAGTAAGTTGATAAACTTTTTATGGTATAAGTTACTAAGCAATTTTTGTAATCAACCGAAGTATCTCACATTTATGACTTTAATTATGGGTGGCTAATAAATAATGAGGGTCTTGCTCCAATGTAACCATTACATCCATTCACATTATTATTATTTTTATACATATTGTACCTTGTAAAGGGCAAAAAACTTTCAATTTGATTTTGTCCTTTCTGGAAAAGCCAAAATCAAATTGAAAGTTTTTATTTTATTTATTTATTTCATAGTTATTTCAGTAAATAACAAGTATCACAGCCAGCAAAAAAATTTAAAAATCTCTATTCAAAAATACTACTACAAGACAAATAAAATAAAAATTTATACAAAAGACAAAGAATTAGCTAGCTAAATATTAGATTAGTAAATATTAAATGGATAAAAAATATTCGAAGCTAAAATGACATTAGCGTTAAGATAAAAATTGCAAATTTAATTTGTTTGACTGCTTGAATTTCAAACCCACTGACGAAACCAAAAAATTTTGCTGCAAAATCACTTTAAAATTACTACAGCCATTCTCTGAACATATCCCAGATGCTGTGATGCCCTACTGTAAGCAAAAGCAAAAAAAATTGTCAATGCAAAATAGTAGGCCACTTTTAATTTTCTAATAGTACCAAGAACAAAAATGAACTACAGGTTAGAACAGTAAAAAGATGAACAATAAAATTTAAACACAGCACATTTGACATCAACAGAGCAAAAACTAAAATTTTTTGTTGTTATTGATGACAATTATTATCACAGTTTTTGTACTTTCTAGAATATGTTTCGTCAAAATGACAAATTACTACTAACCTTATTCACAAAACATCGCAAGGCCGCAAAAACGTGCTTTAAGAGTTTTTCCGACTGCCCAGTCTGTAAGTACAGCATGTAGATGTCGAAAACTCTGCGCATCAATGTATTATCACCAGACTGAAACTGGAGTTGATTCTGGAATATTCGCATACAACAGTCGCATTATGTTACACAGTGCATAAATTTTTTAGAATAAAAGTACTAAGTAGAATAAAACCACTTATCTTTCAAGCAAAAAAGCTTAATTTAATTCAATTTCTTTTGTTTTAACAACTAAACATCCATAGAAAAAAACCTATGAGTTGAAAGTGCGTCTGTATGGGAAATGAAGCAACACACAAAATAAAAAACAGCCTTTTCCAAAAGACAAGAACTATAGGCCCATCTGTATTTCTGGTTAACGCAGTGGGTAAGGGTTTTTCATTTTTATCACACATTCCAATGATTTTAGGAGATGCCAAAATAAAATTTTCTTTTTGTATAATGCATCTAGTCCAAAATTAATTTCAGTCACCACATTTTCTATCGTACATCAACGTAACAATACATAATTTTAGTTACCTTAAACTGTGAGGTAAAAAGAGCAACGGTATCTAAGATAATAAGGCCTACTTCTGTGCACATATTAGCTGCCAGTGAGGATGTGTAAGTGTCTACCTCGTCAGAGATTGGTACTGAAAATAGGTAAGATTTAAAAAGAAATCAAAAACAAATCAATACATCAATATACATGCTTACAGCTGAAGCAGCTAATAGAATAATATGACTTAAGTTTTGCAAATTGACATAAAACTTACATTTGCAGCTAAACATTACTATGCTGCAAAATACTCACAGTTAATCTATGTTTAAACAAATAGTTCTCTTAAAACTTGAACAAAATTTCTTTGTAGTTTAGCAAATCTCAAGCTAATAAATAACCAAATATGACGTACCGACACCAGGTTTGTCACTGTAAGTACTAACAGTACGAATGGGTGGTAAAGGTGCCGTTTTTCTGTTTGGTAGGGTTTGACTTTTCTTTTGTCCACTAATAACTGAAAATGCCCTACAAATAATAACATAACACAATTTTAATGGCTTACACTAATAGCATAACAGTCAATGTAACTTGCCAAAATTCAAAATATTTATTTAATAATAAAAACAGTCGATTAAATTATAAACAGTACATACTGTTGCATGTGCAATTTCTTCTTTCCTAAATATCTGAAATTCAACAATGACAGTTCCAGCACACGAAAGAAATCCAATAGTTCTGAATCAGAACAATTTTGCCACCATCCAAGCAGTAACTCTGAAAGAAAAGTTAAACACTATAGATCATAATACACATGAATCTTTTGAAACATACCAATGCTCTTATACATACAGGTTAAAAGGACTTTAAGAAGAAATTGAAGCCCAATGTTGACCTGCCATTACTATTATGAACCTGAACAAGTAATCATGAAATAAAATTTTGCTTTGTCTTTAATAGAACTTCCAACAAGTCAAAAGTCTTGCTTATAAATTATACATGGAATTATTTTGTTGGCCATAAACATCATGTCACATGCACAGCACAAACCTAAAAATTTTTGTGTCAGACAAGTAGATGAATCATTTCAATAAGAATCAGAGTATTAACTTGGCACTGTCACGCATTCAAAAAGAAAATGACAAGTAACTATAAAGTGTACGAAAACAAAGAATTAGTAAAAATAAAAAATGACGTTAAACGCATCTGCAGTTATTAGAGAAAATTTACATAAATTAATATCTCGTCGGCATTTTGCACTGTGCTAATTTCCAAAATAAATTACGACATACAACCTAGTAAAACTTTAACAAGAATATATAAAACATAACTTTCGTATTTTGTATACCAATAAAAAAGTTCTACCATTTTGTTTTTAATTCACTGCATTTAGCTACAATTAAAAATGCAATCTGCAATCTCAACATAAGACTAATTTCATACAATTTAGTACACATAAATAATCACCTGCACTTATGTTCTCTAAGATGTACAGAAAGCAAATGAGCAGATCCCGCTGCTCATCTCTGTCAAGTTTATCATATCGAATAACATGTGCCGACGATGGCTGCACAGACTGTGATCTACAAAAAACCAAAGAAAACAGTTAAACAGTAACAAACAACTGCAGGAAAGAAATGAGTAAGATCACAACTGTCAGTAATACAACCACTAACTTATTTACAATCATTGACATGGCAAATATGGAATGACTTAAATGTGTACTACAATATTATTTACCTCACTACAAATTAAAAACATATATTTGCTGTAATGAGTAGTTACTGTAACAGTATCTTAAAAAATATCCTGGAGACATTGCCATCGCTAAACTTTCTCATAGTTATTCAATATTCTAATATAAATTACTACCAAGACAAAAGGTATTCTCTGCATATTAATGTTCAGAAAGCAGGTCTTATTTAAACAACTGCAGTCGTAAATGAGAATGACAGGGCATTAATGGCCACTAATGCCCCATCGCTCCATTAGTAGTGGGCATTAATGCCCATGGACATGAGCAATTAGCATGTTAATAAACTTAACGAGCCATTCCAAAAAAAACTGTGTTATTGATAAAGACAAAGGAAAAGCAGCAAAAAAATTGTTCAAACTGGTAGCTTTATAGTAAATGACATCCAAGTATAATTATTTGCAGAAATATTTTCTCAAAAATCTATCCTGTTTTAAATTCAGGAGAGTTTACAATTTCCCACACAATTTAAATACGCTAACCCTAACCCTATCCCTAGCTCTAACCTTAATCCACTTCATAAACTAATTTTTTGTGTATGGGGACTTAGCATTGATGATAATACTAATAACACTAGCTTTCAAAAGCATCGTGAATAATGGACGAAATATTCATAATACCTAAAAAACTAGTGTAATTGTTATATCCTAAAGCAACATAAATAATGTCGTCAAATCTACATTTCTTGCTAAAACAACGTAGCATATGTGGTTCATCGACTTACCTTGAATGAGATCTGTTTTCTGATCCTTCACCTTCACCATCCTGCAGTGTAGCAGTACTGCTGCCACTGCTGTCAGAGTCACTTCTAGTGACAGCAGGAACAGCATTGCTGACCACACTTCCTGCAAATACAACAGCACAGTTTACTAAAGTTACAAATTCACATATATTACAATTTTATAAATATGCAATAAAGCGTAGATGACATGTATTCCAATAATGACAGTCAAAATTTCTTACAAACACAACCCGTTTGAAAAAAACTGTAAAAATATTAGCGCCACAATGCCATTTCAGCACTCAGTTTGTCATCGGAAATTTGAAGGCAAGTTTAAGCAGTCGTATTGCGTTGTTTATAATAATACAACACGAAATTAATGGCAAATTACAGTCAAAAAAGACAAAACTCATTTTCCACAAAAAAGTATAATTTTTTTTTGACAAGTAAGTATTATAATTGCAATTACAAAAACGAAATATAGACCTATTCTTACCACACATTTGCCATTTAGGCTTGGCCAGTCAAAACACAATGCAGTTGTTGCAGTATAATGCATTCAATTTACAGGCAGTCATTGACTTATGACCTATGCAACTTACCACTACTCGACTTTACGGCCTGAACATAATTAATTTACTATGCAAAACAAATTATAACTCATATTTCTTTCTATTTTTTAGGCGAATTAATTTTAAATTGCTCTGTTTCGAAAAATTCATTCCATAGGCAGTGTACATACACAAACACACACACGCACGCACGCACTCACGCGCACACACACACACACCACACCACACATGCACGTACAGGCGAGCACACACACAAAACACACGCACACACACACACCACACACGCACGCACGCAGGCACACACACACACACTATAGCTTGTGTAGGAGTGTACCGCTTGAACATACGGGTCCGACTTGCGTCCGAATCATTTTACGACTAATTCGGCAGAATCGATAGCTGTCATAAGCTGACAACTACTTGTATTCACAAAAGACGTGTTTGGAAAAATGCTGTCAACTTCAAAAGAAACATCCAGGGAAAACTTTGTGTATTTAAATCAGATCTTAAAAAATAATAAAAGTAATTTGACACAACACATTCCTTTCAAAGTCAGAACTGAAAAACATATTACTAGATGTAGTAATAATGCAAGTATGTGCAAAATATAATACGAAAAAAGGAATAAAATTTTGCCAATGTTCACAGTGATATGTTCAAAGTTCACCTTTGTTTCATAATTTACTCATATCACAGAAAAATATTTTAGAAAACACTTACCATCTGCAATAAGAGTCAGGTTTAGAGGCTCTCTTAGTAATGAAGCCGATTTCTCTTTTGCTTCTGAAGCAATTGAGTTCCTAGAAACAATACGCCATTAACAATACCTGCAGACTGCAACATTGTTAACCAATGTTAAGTGAACCAAACTCTCTGAACGAATGCCTTGACAAGAACACTACTCTGACAAAGTATACAAGACAAAACAGTTTATTAGAAGGGTATTCAATTATAGTTTTGCGACAGAGTTACAATTAACAGTTTCAACTAAATATTATTTAAAGAATACTTTTCTAATTTTACGATATTAATTCTGTTGGTTAAGCAATTGGTTTCAGCTTTCATGAAAAGTTCAGTGACTAGTGCCATCTTTAACTGTAGATACATTATCTCAATTGAAAATGTGGATGCAAAACAATTACCTGGTAGGAGTAGGTGGTAACCGTGACAAATCACTCAGACTACTAGCATCTCCATTTGGCAAAGATGTTATGCTAACCATGCTCATTCGTGATGTTGTCGTTGCTGTTGAATCTTGCCGTTGTAACTGGCTGACGGTCAACCTGTTCACATTTTCCAACAATATGCCCAAAAATGGCAAATACAGTGACACTATTTTTGATTGCTGGCGCTGAAATTAAAAAACATAGGCAATAATTTTATATGGTTCGAATTATGTTTTTGAAGGCCATATAAGTATTTGGTTAAGCACATTAGTCTTTAAAACAAGACTTTAGTTCTTACAAATATATATACATACATATCACAATATATATATATAAATGAATGTGAGCAGCAAAGGCACAAAAAATCAACAGTAATAAGTTAACAGATCAGAAACATTTCAAACGTGAAAACAAAACAAAACACAATCACTTTTTAGATTTTTTGTGGTTTTAGATCTCGAAGAAGACTTACTCGACTGGAATATCTGTCATCAAATGCATGCTTGGCAAAGAGATTGCAAATCGTAGCAATGGCCATCTTACGAATTTCCCTGTATTCTTTCAAGGCAAACTTAACTTCTATCAGCAGCAGCCCAGAAAGAAAATGTTTCGTTCGGAACTCGTCCGTGAGAAAAAACTCAAAGTAATATTCTGCAATGTATAATAATTACAAGTCTAACATTTGCAGGCAAAAGTTCATTTTTGGAATTCATGGTCTACAAATCTACTAAAAAACTAGCATAGCATATTGTAATTTTGTATATTATAAATAAATATACGCCAATGAAGTTGAATGTAAAGTAATACAAAAACTAAATGATACAAACTAACTGACTGAGAGTGAAAATATAAAAATTAAATTTAAATTTATTTTAATGAAGTGCAGGGGTATAGTATAAAAGGCATCTTAGAACAATTTCTGTGAAAATAAAATCTTAATTAAATTAGCATAAGGATCATGCAAGATGTAATTAGCTAATATATTAGGCTCAGACTTTTTTAAGATCTCTAAATTTGTTTGTTACATTTTGGCACCAATTAATGACAATTATAGAAATTTTTAATACGACAATCATGATGTGTGATAATCCATGCTTCCCAACAGGCAGTAAATTGCACAAGACCATAGGTTAAAATAATGGATAAAATATTATGTAAAGCCCAAAGAACTAGTTTTATTCTTTTGTTAAGAACAAAATGTTACAGCAGACCAGACCAGCTAAATACCATACAGCTAATAATTATGAAAGGGGTGTAGTGCACTAACCAAAATAAACCAAACTAAACAACCTTGTCGTGCATACACATACCTGCCAGCTTTTCCATTATTTCCAAATCAGCTAGGAAAAATTTACAATATTATTATAATTTCTTAATACGGTTGTTTACTAAAAAGGGAATTTCATTTTAAATGTGATTTGTTCCCCAATTAAAACACATATAATTAGCCCTGTTCTCATGTGTCACCTGTACACAAAATATTTATTAGCAAGCCATCAACAATTTACTCAAAACCCAAATGTTACCTTTCAAACACCTGGCATCTTTTGTCATTACATTAAATAAATTTTTAATCAATATTTCGTAAAAACAATTCTAGTCAGTAAGATGCAATTACCTTTAATGTTCTTAATAGCAGTTGGTCGGACTAACGGCAAATTGAGTGCTACATAATGTTCATGGTTACAGACTATGCGCAAGAACTCAAACTTGTACTCAAACAGCATCTAAAATATGAAAAACAACATAAGTAAGCAGGTCTAGTCGTGTAAAAAAATGTCCAGGAAAAGCAACGGTAAGTAAGTCAGTAACGAAAAATGATTGAAGCAAGTAACCAAAACAAATTTTCTTTCCAAAACAAGCTTTTAGCAGCAGTTAATTACATTTCTAGAGTGACGAGAGTGTACTGAATTTTCACCAGAATTCATTAAAGTTATGTATTAATAAAAGTTCTTTTAGAAAGTGACAATAATTGTAATAGTTAGTTCTTTCAGAAAAGTAATTTTCTACAGCAATGTGTGACTTACTTTCAGACGAATGATTAAGTGTATGCAAATACCTTTAGCAATATTTAAGAAATATGACTGTCAAAAGTTTAGCAAACAGAAACAGAAAGACCAAAAATACTGCAAATAACAAAAACACTAAAAACAGCAATTGCAAAGTGAAGAAAAGAAAAATAGTAGGATTTACTGTTGTTTTCTTAAATCAAAAACATGATCATATAAGAATAAGAATAAAGATCTTTTAACCTTCGACCCTGAAGGGTTGACTTTATCCATGTACAAATTGATCAATTTCATGACGAAACCTCGATCCATAAATGTGAAGCAACGCTGTAAAAGATGACAGAAATGAACACACAAAACACATAAAAACCATGACAGAACCACATTCTACGTAAACTGATAACATTGGCTAAAGTGTAGCAAGTAATGAGCCATGAATTATAAAAATGGTAAAAGAATCATATGAACAGACATACTTTAACAAAATTGGCCAGGTTGATATTGGCACTTCTAATTTCCAGTAAGTTGTCCTTGTACTTTTGCATGATGTGCTGCACCAGTGCTTGTACCAGTGTTTGAACACGAAATTGGAAGTCCGAAGGAAACCGCTCATTGCGAGGAAACTAAAAGTTAAAAGATATGGAGATAGAACTTAAATACAGTTAAGAAGTCACTATGTAATTATGTATACTGAGCAATCGAAGCTGAGCAGCACCAAGCCATGGGGGTACCAGGAAATTACTTCTGGGTAGTTTCACCTGCTAACTGAGTAATTACCTTTCAAGTAATTACATAAAGTAGGGGTTGATCCGAATGTGCCTGTGAATCAACGTCAACTTAATGCCTCTTCTTAGAAAATATCTATGACCAGGAATTAGTTCCAGCCTGCCAAAACTAATCAAAATTAGCAGTAGACTCTGCCTTTGAAGGCTGAAGCCCCAGCTTGCACAGCAATGAACTGAATATTAATTTATCAAACAACAAAGTGTACACAAAATTTACATTACACCCGGAATAAATATTTTAAAATCAATTTCGAAGTTGAGATCACATAAACACCTTGCAACACTGTCAAAATATTGTATAGCGATGCACTGCAGTGCACATCAATTTATGCCTGTCTTTACCCGATACACTAATAAAAAACAAAACATAATTAAGAACATAAAGCTTTTGTGGCATTTATCACAAATTATCAGTTTATAAGATCGTTATCACTTATCGAGAAATGAATTATCAACAGAATTCAACTTAATAGCTACTCTAAATATGAAGTTGCTTTAGTTACTAGTTATTGTACCACTAAGAGTGAATCTAGACTTGCCAAACCAGTAGTAAAATAGTAATGATTGTGTGCCGCAAAGGTTTCAGGTTTGATTTCAAGCTCAGTGAAACTTTCACATTTTCTGTATTATGAATTGATCATTTTTAAATTTAACATGACAAATACAGTACATAGCATCATCAATTAAAATAATAATGCAGCAAAGGTTACACAACCCTGTTACATAACTACTGCACACCTTTATCTTCTCTGTGTCGATTAGATGCTGTGCCATGCTCTTGATTATTATTTCAAAAAAGAACCACGAATGACCTAGCAAATTATTGATCAATATCAAATCAGCATTGGCAGGTCGGAGGGTTGATGAAAGATTCTTTGCCAATTCTTCGTGCACTGTCTTCTTGTTGTTGCTCTCAGGAGTGGTCACAAATACATGCTAAAACAGTGAAGCAACCCACTATTTGACAGTACTGTTTGTCAAAGAATAAAAAGTGATATTCTGTTCTTATATAACCCAAAACATTTAACAGCAAATTGCTAAATAAAAACGAAAGATATAAAACGAAAAATCAGGCACATTCTTACAATCAGGCACTATGAATCTGTCAAAGCGTGTCTTACAAGACAGGTATGTTTCACAGTAACTCAGAACTTGGGCAGATTTGGCTTCATAACTACATTAAAGCAGATTATATTAGGCTAGGTGTTTATTTATTGCTAAATAAAAACGAAAGATAGAAAATGAAAAATCAGGGACATTCTTACAATCAGGCACTATGAATCTGTCAATTCTTGCTTTATGCCTGCAAGCATTAAAAATGTAAACAAAATGTTAGAAATTATCATGCATTAATGCAATATTTAATATTCAAAGTTATCATCCATACCTTCACATAAGAATTAAGGATGTCGGGTTTACCAGCTACATGTATCACATGTACAATATGAATCAGTAATCTAACTGCGTTCTGTGCAACATCATCGCTGGCCGTGCTGGTCAATATACGAAATACTTGGTTCAGTATCGGTGGAAGGAATTTGATAAAAGTGCTCACGTCAACAGCATGCAATGCCTGTAAAAAGTAAATCACTTGGTTTAAACTTCCATCGACTGCTTAAACCATCTGAAATCATGCTATAAATCATCTGAAAAATACCAGGTGACAGATTACTGACTTTTTTATCAATCTGAAATCCTGCAAGCCAAAACTCTACAATGGCATAAGAGCGAGGATTTTACCTTTCTGACTAATTGAAGAAAAACTCGTTAGCTTTTAGTATATAACAACTTGCATCAAATACCAGCCATATCAATCTGTACTCATATATAAAGGCATTTAAGCACCTCTATCTCACCAAGTTTGTAAAAAAACAAGGTTTGACTTTGCAATACCTGAAAGTGCACATTAGTATATAATCACAGAGACAGCAGATAAAAAAATCATCTCAGCTAGGCAACGCTGCTTTGCTTACCTTAACAGAGTCAGCTACTTCACGCTGAAAGTCACCTATTGCCATTTCTACCAAACTCTTCAGATCGGTCTTCTGTGGATTACAGTCATTAAAAATCACCCAAACATGTTTTTATTTTATGCAAACATGCAAACACAAGTAAGCATGAAAAGGCGGGTTTTCGAATGAACTGATCAAACAGGGGAAGAAAATGATTCCAGACTTCAGTATCTTGTTTCCAAGCGTTACAATTGACCAATGTCTTTGCATGTCTTATTATTGTGAACAGGTCTTACTGAGTCAATTCAAAGAAAGTTTTAAAGCTCATTTTTAATCACAAATGCAGAAGTCAAATACTGTTATTACGAAACTGCCTTAAATATGCTGAAGTCATTTTGTCCATTACTAGCAGTCAGCATTTATCTATCAATGCTATTCTATGAATTTATTTAGCACAGCAAACATGAAAAAGAAAATAAGAACTGTTAACTATTCTGCCATAAGAAGACACCAAATGTTAGTTTGAAAGAATAACCTTTATATGTTCAACATAATGTAGTGCATAAACATGGCTACCTTGTGTTTACATAGTACAAGTAATAATTGATGCAGATAAGGAAGCAGATTTGTAAAACTGCTGATAGCACAGAAACGAAAAAGTTTTAGCTCAGTAATAAAAAATCATCAATGTTTAGGATTTGCATTAATAAAATACTACAGTGACAAATGACAATGACAAAATTAATGACAAATTCTTTGTGAAAAGTACAAATCTGAATCAATTATTTCGCTGTATTATGAAGAGTTAATTTGTTAAAACACTTACCGTTTAACTGAGATAAATGAACTCTATACACTTTACAAAACTAGTGGTTAGTAAAATTCAACTACTAATAGCTTGACATAAGTACTTTGAACCACTAACACCTTCGAAATAATGAATAGGACAGGCAAATACGAAGAAATAGGGAAAGCTGTAGAAAATACTTACGAAAGTTAGTACTGAAACCACCTCTGACATGTATGGCTAATTACTATCCCTTACAGTTATTAAAATAAACGTTTAATACATATTAACTGAGATACTACATAAAAATGAGTCATACATTAATTCTGTGCTAAATATGATTTTACAGATAAACCAAAAAAGAGCAAATTTAAAAATCATTTCTCTTATAAATTCTTGAAACAACATGTTTCAGAGCACAGCTGTGCTTAGACTCTACAAGAAAAGAAGACAATGTTTAAAGGAAAAGCCAAGGTCTTCGGAAGTTGAGCTTATTTTAATATTTGAAAAAAATGAAAATTTTAGCAATAAAATTGTGATAAGTGCATCATGTAATTAGTAAAATCTATCTAAACTCACGATCATTTCATGTGGTGGGCATGCTCACTTTGAATGAAAAATGATGACAACGAATTACCATTATTTGGTTACTATTATCAACTACAAAGAACGGAAAACCTTAAACAAAAGATTATTAATAATATTTTTGGCTAAATTTTACAATTCCCCACACACAAGAAATTAGTTTGTGAAGCGGATTAGGCTTAAGGTTAGGGTTTGTGTTATAGTTAGGGTTGGGGTTGGGTTAGGGTTAGGGTATTTAAATTGTGTGGGGAATTGCAAACTCCTTCACTTTTTTTTTGATAATCTCGTGCCCACTTTGTAATAATATTAATAACCTCAAGCTCGGTTAGTTAACCCCGACAAAGTAGCAGAATAATCATTTTAACAAACTACAAAAACTTAACTCTAAGCTTAGTAACCTGCCCGGCAATTACTACATACTCGCAGAATGCTTATCTGCACTTAAACTGGTAATTTATGTATGGCACTTGCACATTAAGAGGTAAAATCCTATGCATTAAAGCTATGTAAGCACTTTATAAGTTATTGCTAATTGCTCCAATGACTAATTTTTACAAAAACACATTTAAACACAAATATTTAGTCAGCTAGGATAATGAAACTTTTGAGTGAACTGCAGAAGTTTTGCTATGCATGCCCTCGTGTTAACCACCAGCCTTATGTCATTTTTTTCAAATACAGTAGGTGCCACTTAATAGACTCACTTTGGGACCGATGTGTTTTGACCCAATTAACCGAATGAACCTATTAACCGGTGGGTGTAGTATTACAGGTATAGCAGCATGAGTCATCAGCTTACTATGCATTGCAAAGGTTCTTAATGAATTTTAGAAATGAACTAATCCCTAAATTCCTTTGTGCAGTTAAAAATTAGAAAAATATTTTAAAATATTAATTTATATAAGTGAATTAATTACAAATTAAAAATATACTTTTCTAAATCACTGACTTTTCTAAGTTCTGTTTATTTGCAAAAATTACAAAAATTCCTTCAAAGTCGGCTACTTCATTTTCTCGCGAAGAAGTTGGCCCACAGTTCTCATAATTACAAAAACGTTGAAAATCTGTTGTTGTGCATGACGAAAACAGTTCTGAATCGTCTGCTCACTTACATTGCTCTTATTTGCTGTACAATGTTTACTCTTGTAAGTCACAAGGAATACCGGCTGATTACTGTACCTGTATCTACGACTGTTAATTGATTAAGCCTGAGAGCGTGATTTGCAAGGAGAGCATCAAAAGGAAACCGCTTGGCGAGTGATTAAATGTTTAAGTTCCAGAAATTCTTTGGGTACCTGCTTACAAACAAAACGGTACTTAACATGATTGTTTCTGCATACATACTGCAAAAAAGGGCAGTAAAGATGACACAAAAGTAGGAAAGGTTCTTTGGGCACATACAAACGTCTTATTTTAAGTAGTTGAAGGACAAATATTGAGTCAATTGTGAGGAGTTATTTGAGTCAATTACTGATAGCTTTATGTATGTTTGAACAGAAGCGTCCCGTTTCAGGTGTTTTTCAGTCAATTAAGTGATTGAGTCTATTAACAGTGAGTCTATTAAGTGACACCTATTTCCTTTGCAGTTTTAAGCAAAGCAATTTATGCGCATATATTACGTAGTAATTTCAACATTTTTAAGTGTATATTAAATACAATGAATGCTGTTCAAGGGTTGGTTTTCCTTTAAAAATTATCAGTATGAAAAAACGTTTATGATTAATATTTTAGATATATATTGAGCTAAAAAATTATAGTACCTTGAGAAGATTACTAGTTTCTGTACTGTCATTGGGCTCAGACATTTCCAGTTTTTCACAGTGTGCAAAAAATCTTTGCAAATGAGGATCCTGAAAAAACAAAATCGCTGAGAAGCTCAAACACATATAACAATGATACTCGACAGATCATCCAACAGCAACGTACATGCTGCCTTTGTTTAGAAGTAGGTGCAAACCAGACATAAACATGCAAATGACTCAAAATACTTGTCATATAATTGCTACATATACTTAACAATTTTACTCGTCATTAGAAATTAAATATCAAAATGTTCATGATTAAGAACGCGTCCGCGAGAAGACCATGCAAAATCGAAAAATTCCGGCACAAGGCTAGCTAACCGATTCGGACCAAAGTTCGGGTATGAGGTCCACTAGTCACTAGCATTCACTATGTGAATCCGTTTGGTCCAACTCCTCGTGGTAGCAGAGGTACAGCATAGGCCGATTTTCATGAAAAAAGTACCTATTTTTCTCTATTTTTTGCCTATATTTGAAGGATTAGCCATGCAGCAACCACTGGGTTTGAATAGATCTGACTCTGCACAGTATTGGTTCTTGTTATCTTCTCCAAAATGACTTTTTTACTTTTGTCCCAAACCCCCCTCTTTCGGCTCTACTGGGGGTCTTTAAGCTCGCATTACGCACAAGATGCAAATACTCAGTCATTTTAAAGTCTTATATCTCACCCACTGCGGGGGCGGGAACAAAAATATCGATATGTATGTGAATAGAGCATCCCATCCCACTAGGCTGCAGTGACAATTTCGATGGAGCGAATTTCCATCCTATTGTAAATGACCCCTGAAAGAGGCATATATCAGGGTGAAAATATGGGTAACAACGTTCAACAAAAAGCTTCGTGTAGGTAAACGTGAGTTGTCAAATCTTGTCAAAATACTTCAAAATGTCATAAATATTCATCTTCGGCAACTAGGAGCCTGAACAGCACATTGGTTAAACTGCCGACAGGACTGGACACTAGCATTCAAGATGGCGGCCACTGCTGAACTGAAATGTTCGTTTTCTGGGCTGTTTACCAGCGTTAAATGCGGTATTGTGACTAGTTATCTGCACGAAACGAATATTGTGAATCTATTAGCCTGCACTAAAGACACTAGACCACATTTAGAGCGCTTCCATCTTCAAACAAATGAAATATCTACGGAATGGAAATTGCTTCTTGCAAGGACTGGAAAATGTTTTATGTACTGTTTATTTTCCATGCTTTGTAAATGTTATGTACAGGTTATTACCTAGATATTATTCATTGTCTTACATAGGCGTACAAGCCAGGACACAAAGAAAATTGCCTTAAATCTGAGCGAATGCCCAAAAAATATGGGACAGACTTCCCCCAAAATATCATTTGTCCGGTGATTTTTTGACTGTAAAACATCGAAAATTTTTGTGCCATTGGCACAATCATTCAATCACACTATTTGTATTTTTTTGTCAGAAGTATTGATTTAGTGCCACAAATAAATTTTGGGCGAAGAACAATTTTCTGAGCTAAATATCACCGCCATCCCCCTAGAAGTGGCCCATACGCTTATATTGTCTCATGTTTAGACTGTAAGATTTTCGCTTTATCACTTTCCCCATGATATATTTGTCTATATTTCTGTATCTATCTTCTAGTGCTAATCTACCTGCATCGACAATTCTTTCTCTATTATTTAGATATTATGGTTTTGATTACGTGTACTACTCTTCACTGATAGGATTATGCTGCTACAATAGGAACAGTATTTTGAACTTAGAGAAATTAATTCTGACTGAGTTTTGTAGTTTTTCATTTTTGTGCTGATATTCATAATCTTCTATGTATAGCCATGAAGCTTATTCATATAAAAAGTATAAAAAATTAATGGATTTCTATTTTATATGTATATACCGAATGTTGTCAGATTTTTTCGCTAGCAATGACTCTCAATCTTAACAATCGGTACTTCTTTTCTATTAGAGGGCTTATTGTTTAGTCTTTCCTGGTATCCATTAGCGATTCAGTGTGTAGAGAATGCCCTGAATCTGGGTCGGACTCGGTACTAGGGGCATGCATGATGTCCTGTCCTGAAATCCATCAGAAGAGGCAATTATTCATATTTGTAGTCATATGAAAATTCCGACATAACTAAACCAATTTAAGATGAAATTCGCAAATTTCTAGCAATTTCCATGGCAAAGTAATCTATTGCTACTAGGAAATGAGAGCACTAGTCACAGAAAATGCAGGTTAAATGTGGCTAAATGTCTACTGTCATATATGACCTGAGCCAAGTATGTCTACTTTTTACACATGGACGGAATTACTATGGAAAGTAAAAAAGTGTGTTGATATGGCAGTTTTTTCTAACAGTGCCCCCTCTATATAATGTCATTCATATATTATCTCAGCTCGTGCGTTTTCATGAAATTTAGAATACAGATTTGTCACTTATAATCCAGCATATAGGTAGAAAAAATATTGAAAAACTACAAAAAGGCGAATTTTGCAGATTTTTGTGAAATTTTAAAGTGCCAGTACTAAATACTGAAGCAGGCTCCAGCGAATTTTCTTTTTTATATTATTAGTTAGGATGATGGTTAACACATACATGAAAACCAGAAGTTGTGTAGCCCCGCAGTGGGCGAGTTATGGGCCTTACAACTTAACCTCTCCCTGGACTCTTAACAAAGAGCCGAATTTAAAAAATCCCGTTCTCTGATACTATTAATAGTATGTCAGAAAAAGTTAGGATATCAGAAGACAATGTCTGGGTCTATGTACCAGCCAACTTACATCGACCCACCTATAATAGTTTATACAGGAGAAAAAGTTAAAATAACCCCCCAAAATAGCGATTTTTTGCCTCTTTTGAGGTTAATTTCTTGATGTGGTCATTTCTCTGCCAATAGTAGCTCGATCGATTTGATATCTTGGTTACATGGTTTTGGGGGGTCGCCCTTCATGTTAGAAAAAAATGATATAAATTCGTCACCCCTCATGTGCCACCCCCTGCATGGTGCTCTCGCGGACTCGTTCTTAATTGTATGACAAAAAATTTATTTTTTCAAAGTGATAATGGTGTTAGTCACATTGCAGTGAGACACAAACTAAATAATTTTTTTTGCCAATAAACTGAAGAAAGTCAAATAGGTAGTTTGCACTTATTAAAATGAACATAATAATTGGTTTTAAAACCGGTTGGTAGTAGGCATGGATGAAATCTTTGTAAAAACCGATCTGTTCAGTAAATTTCCGCAAAATCAGGTACGGTCTTAATGTATTACGCAGTTGCATTAATTTTACGTATGGCAAAAAAAATGAAATAAATAAACACAAAATGCCACTTACCTTGGTGTAAACTGTTGAAGCTAGTCTTAAATTAACCATTAGCAAAGGTCTGCCATTTTCAACCCATTTTATGATTGGACCTGAATACTGAAACAAAATGCCAACAATGAAATTTTTGCATAGTAATTTGGAGAACACAAGGAAAAAATTTCTTAGTGCTGCACACATGATGGTAGTGACAATGGTACTAAAATGATAAGCTGCTCTCAAAAGGAATTGTCTCACAGTATATTTAAGGTTCCCTAGTTTAAATCAAAGATAGACAAAAAGAAAGAAATTGTGTAAACACCTGGCTCTTTATTAGACTAAACATCCCTTATGCCTGTCTGGAATAGTAGGTCATGTGATCTAAAATCCCTAGAAAATTGACCATTGTTGCGCTGAGTTATAAAATTATAAAACTTAAGCGCTGTTGACAACAGTGACTTTAAATGACTCTCGCTTTATCGTATAATTAAAACAAACAATTTGAGGCAATAAAGCACGTTTCAACTAAGTAAAATAAATGAAATAAACATAGTTATTAAGGACAGCTGCTTCCAACTATATAGTTCTTACTCCTTTTCCGAATCCCTGTGCATCCGAGTTTAGATATCCTGAAGGTAACTCTTGTGCAATGCTCACATTGTGTTGGTCCACAGAAACGCTGTAATATTAAATCAATTATTAGTAAAGTATGTAAACTATATTTTCATTTTCATATAATCTATTTTTTCAATTATTCAGTTCAGTGGGATTAATGGGTATTCAAAGTGTATAACACTTTTGGAAATAAGGACTGATTACTGAACTCCATATCAGGTCAAAAATACTCAAGAGGAATTACATTAAATTAACAAGATAATTAGCATTACATAAAAAAATTTTTGAAGGATTGCTCTTCTACTAAACGTGTTGTTTACAGAAGTAGCAATGACTCAAACCACTTATTTTCAAAAATATTGCAAAACAATGACTTAAGTGTAAAAACCATATTCGGAAAATGAGAAATGCCACTGAATGCTAATCATACGACACAGTGAAACTTATTGTACTACAGTAACAAATCTCAGAACACAGCTGAGCCAATAAAAAAAGTTTACACTCCATTTCGTAGAATGGGCAGCCATGCATAACCCACAACAGTTTCCACCGTGTCCTTCTTCTTCATTGTAGCTTTGGGCGGTTCACAACTCACATGATAAAATGTGAGCAATATGTGGTGATAACAGTGCAATTGCAAGGGTAAAGCTACTTTCACCTGAAATATAAACACAGAATAATATAGATGTAGGAAAAATAAAATATTTGCTGATAAAGCTTGACATAAAAACACAATAGTTTCGTGACAAACTCAGTCTCTAGAAGATGGTCTGTGAAAAGTTTGAAGAAACACACGAACCTTAGTCTATAAGTCTAACAGCTTTGGTTTTTATCAAGATGTTCAGTATGTAAGTATTAGCTTACATTCATATTAGGCTGTCAAAAATGTCCTGCTTTACGTTTCAGCTGTGTAGAACTTGGTTATAAGGAATTCTGCACAAAGGACACTTTATTTCTAAGGCAATATTTTATGTCAGTTTTTATTGTATTACCAATAAATGACCTAACCAGGCAAGTTAGCCAACTATTATTTCATTAGAGCATGAATGTCAGCTAATTTTAGATTAGTCACTTCCATTTTAAACAAATCAAAATTACCTATCCAACAGTTCTTAGTTCACACTGTATGTGTAAGGTGCTTTTACTAGCCATTCATTTATGACTTAAAATCTATTCCTATAATATTGTTCATCATTGTCGCTTTTGTCAGCTAGGTCATAATTCTAACATTTTAATATAGAAAAACCAAAAATTAGATTAGCCAAGTTGCTGCATGAACTACATCAGCACTAAAAGCAATTTAACCAAACGATGGTACATATTATAAGTACCATACCTTCACATCTTGCTACATATACCATTCAAACTTACTAGCAAAGCGTACTTTTTAACTAGAATACACAACATACCTCTTCGTAAAATTCAGGAGTAGTATTATGATGCTGCACGGCTGTGGTTGCTGTAGTGACGAATGCTGGCATACCTGGTCGACCATAAATTCTTTTCAGAGGAACAGCTCCCGCTGTGTCAGAGTCTCTAAATTGAATCACACAAGCAATATTGCGTGCCTACAAAACAGTGTACATGTAAGTGTATATTGTAGTTCAAAAAAGGTTGAAGCGATGGGCAAAAAACATTTCAGGCGGTAAAATTGAGTTAACTGGCAGAAAAATCTTCATAGTTAGAGTCAAAAAGAAAGCTAATAAAATGTTATTAGCATTCTGAAATTCATTCGTCAAGAAATATAGACATGTTTCAGTCTAAAACCTATCATCATTGTAATGCTAACTTCAAGTTCCGTTGTGAAATTTGAACTACAAAATTAACTTGCACATTCTATGGGTATCATAATCATTAACATCACTGAAAATTACAGTACATATAGCAAAGGATTATCCACACAGATTAGTCCTAAAAAATACGAAATACGTAAAATTATGAATAGTGGCTCATTACACCATATCATTCACTTTACATCACAACACATGTGAAAAAATAATGGCTTGAAAGCTACAACTGCAAAAGTGTAACTTAGAGAACGTGAAGTAGAAAAAAAAGCCGACATTCTTGAATTGGATACTCTTGAATACTCCTTCTACACACCAATACCTTAGCTAATTATGCAGCTTTGATAATGTGGAACAAAAAAGCAATACTTTTGTAAAAGCCTTTTGCGTATCAAATTTAAGTTGCAGAGGGCAAATGTATAAATTATTTGCGTATGTAGTGTGAGGGAAGCTAGAGTCAGCTGATTCCGGTAAAAACTCTTCCATTTCATAACTGATCGGGTTTGTTGGAGGTTCTGGAAATGGCTTCACTGGTACCATGGATGGAGATAAACAATCTGAAACACAAATGCAATAGTAGATAGCGATTTACAGTTGCTTTATATAGTTCGAACTAATTTAATATGCGAATTGGGAATTCAATATTTAATGGCAGGGTCTACAAAAGAAAAAAATGGTAGTAACAGAACGTGGCTCATTATCAAAAATAATCCTCCAAGTGTGCCAGAAGTGTGTGTGTTTGAATGTGCTGATATTCTTCCCCCAATGAGGTAAATAATCCCTAATACCAACTATCTATCTAATTACTGATCTGACTCGTTGTTGCTAAGTACGTACAAAGACCACTCAGCTAGGCCACACACTTATTTATTGTCTATGATGGAAGTAATGTGCTACAAATATAACTAGTTTCAAAACTGGGGAGATGTAATGGTAACGAGTTACAATATCTAGAAATTAACATGCAACTATAACTATAGTTCTTTTTTTTGTTGTAACTGATAACAGAAACAACATTTACTTTTGCCATTACATTTGTCTAGAATCAAATCAAAACGTGTAACTGCAAGAGGTATAAGCGTCATACTCTACCCATTCTACCCATTACACTTTCAGGATTGTACATCATGATACTCAACATTTAAAAAAATTTGAAAAATTATCAGTTGAATTTGCTTGGCCGTGTCTTTCGGACAAAAATATTAAATTGTAAAAGGTAGTTTTTTTTACTGGTTACAACCAAATTCATTTAAACAAAAGGAATCGAAACCGAAGCTTTACTATACTCAATAAAAACAGAATTTCTTAGAAAAAATCAAACAAAACTTTACCGAATTTTCTCTACCTAGTAAAAGACGAAGAGAAAATTCTGAATTTTGGTGAATCCCTAAAAGGAACTATCCCAACACTACTCGTCATACTTCTTAACATGAATACACAAAATGAAAAATTAACAACAGATGATAAAAATGCAAATAAATTTGTTACTAGTGCTCCATAAAATTTCTTTAAAACAGTAGTGGTGAAACACCATTACTGTTCCATACATGTGTAACCATTTCTACATTAGTTATGCGAAGCTATATTCAGTCTACTCTGGTGATTAAACAGCACAAATAGTTTGCTAGTAAGCAAAAGCAATTGCATTACATATTGACAGAACTTGACTTTTACACAGAATGTCGAAGATTTAAAAATTTATACAAAACACGCACTTGGAATATTTTGCCTTAACTCCTCCATATTTAGCTTAACTGCGCCTGGAATGGGTATCAGCTTTGACAGCTTATCTGCCCTGTAAGGAATTGGAAACTGTGTTAATAAAAATGCTATATATAAGTATTAACACTACATGCAACTAATTTGCAAATACATATCAGATTCAAGAATGTTTTCACGAAAATAAACAACTAGCTTATGAATATTTCCATAGCTGCAATAATTCAATATTCAATTTAAATCTGATACCAAGGTGGTATGCAAGCACTTAGATATTTTAGATATCATAACTAAATTTATATTATTTTGATTTTATTGCAGTTCACTCAACAATATGGTTATTAAATTTATATATAGCTGAAAAGGATGCTGTTCAAAGGATATCTGCTACACAGGTTCACACTAAATGGTACTGCATTTAATTTGCTGCTTTATACTTACACATACACACATATATTTTTACCGTTAATTTTTTCGGCGTAAAAGTTTTAAATACTTAACTGTTACTCTTTACTTCATGTATTTTTTTATATATTACCACATTATCCAATTTGTTAAACATTACTGTTGATAACTAAGTCAGCTGCAGCCTACTGAGTAAGACATAAATACATATATATATGTGGTTTTACATACCTCTTTTGACTCAAGTAACCCAAGTACTTTATCAGCTCTGTATCTGTAAGGCACAAGGTGTCTTGCCTGAATATACTGGTGAATTCTGCATGGGTGTCCACTTCACCAGAAAATGGTTTAAAGACCGGACTAAAGGAATACCGAATATAAAAACGTAAGCTAAATTAAGACATAAACAACGAATTGAAACAAACTCTAATGTTTTTTAAAATATGGTCTGGCACTTAGTTTGCAAGCTAGAACCAAAGACAATGTAGAAGGTTGTGACAAGACCAGAATCTCACTTATTATTAAAGCTAATTTTCTAAAATGAGGCACTAAACTGTCTGAGGTGCTTCAGCTATGTTAAGATATAAATACTCTCTTAACAATACCGTTTGAACTTCTGCTTTAAAAAAAATACCAAAATGCTGGAATAAAACCAGCAACTATTAAATCAAGGAGGAAACCAAATTTGAAACAAGTCATACATCAAGCTTGTAATCTAAAAAACCCCAAGGCAAATTAAACTCAGTACCAACTTTTCCACCCAGCCTTTCAGCCACATTTGTTTTCATAAATTCAATAAATGAAAGTGCATTTCACTATAAAAATATTTTTCGGCTTTTCATTTTGATTGGCATGCAAATAAACAGACAAGAAACATTCAAGTGATACATATTATACAAGTTTCCATGATTACCGAGCAGTCCATGCAAAAGGCATTCTATAATGGCCAAGACGTTGACAAACACCCTGCATTTGTTTGTGAACTTTTAGACCAAGTCGGGTGTCACAGTTTTTGCTGATATACGGCTCTACACATTGTGACAAGTTCCCATGAAGTACTTTCTCAATTCTAATCACAAGATAGATGTCCTTATTTGGTCGCATAACCGAGAAAATTGCCTGAAATACACAATGTCTGTACACGACTTACTTTAAATGACCTCAATTTTTTTCAAACTTTTGCATGCAATCACACGCATGCACATGCACATACACCAACGCACGCACACACCACGCACGCACACACTGTACAATCAGTGTCAAGTATGTACAGCAGTAAAGTACCACAGCTTATTATGAATGCTACAATTACTCAAAGCAGAACAATCACATAATAGGTGAATGTTTTCATTGTAACGTACATTGTAAACTCTATTTATGCTATTAAAAGCTCCACTCACAAAACTAACATTAGAAAACTATGCACACAGTCAATGAGATAATGAATAAAAAAAATTACATTTTCCAGTCATATTAAATAAAAGCTACAAATAACTGGTAAGGAATATAGCAGAAACATTAGTATTGTTTCTGAAATCCAGACTTCAGATACCTGATTTCTGAACTGTAGCCAGTCTTCATTAAGTGTTCCCAGAGAAGGTTTGAACCTATCCGTTTCATCAACAGCATTTAGCATTTCCGGAGCCATTAAGACATCTTTTGGTATCATGTCACGTACACGTGGGTCATTGATGTCAAAATGAAAATCCTCAGATATTTTACACTCACTCTTTAAATCATATAGAGCTAGTGTTGTGAAGTAAGGCTCAACCTAAAATAAAATTGGCAATAAGATAATTTTGACAACTGTAAAAACGATCTTTCTCATTAAAATGTAGGCTATTTTTTGTCATTTTTTTTTACAAATCTTCTGATTGAAATCTTATTTCTTCCAACTTTCTTTTCCTTACATTTTAGATTTTAATCATCATTACATATGTAATATAATAACTATAAATGTAGTAGAAAACACATGAGTTAAAAGCTGTCAAGAAATATTAGTCATCAAATACTAGTTTCAAGCTAATTTAGTATCATTAGACTTTCTGTTTACCAAGTGCGTGGAAAAAACTTGTTTTATTCTGTTTGTGAAAATAAAGCATTATAAACTCTCTAAAATAACTCTTTTTTTTTCAAGTTTTCTCATCTCTTTTCTTTCTTAATATTGAAAGTAACAACAACATGAACCTGCCAGTCAGGGATACTATTTTGTGATTTGCACAAGGTACTTGTTTTTCGACTGCATTTTTGACATTTCCAGTGAGTACAGAATAACATTCATTTAATGATGATAATGTGTCAGTTAGAACTTAGAGATCAGTTTGATAGCTATGTTCACTGTGACTGACAATGTGAAAAAACCTCTAAATGCCTACCTGACAATTAGTGTGCCTGTCACCCTGTGGTAGATTGGCCAACAGCTTGAATGCAAAGTTTTCACATTTTACAAGCAGCCGCAAACCAAATCTCTCACCGTAGAAATCAACTTTAGGTTCTTGCTGATCTGCTGCATTCATACCTTTCTATATAAATAAAAAAAACTTATAAAATAATTATACCAACATCAAATGTATTACAGACATAAAAAATCACAGATACAGTAGGCGCCGCTTAATAGACCGTTTGGGACCAAAGTGTTTTGTCACAATTAACGGACTGAACCTATTAACCGATGGGTGTAGTATTACTGGGATAGAAGTATAGAGTCATCAGCTTAGTATGCATTGCAAATGTTTTTAATGAATTTTAGAAATGAAGTAATGCCTAAATTCATCTGTTATGTTAAAATTTAAAAAAAAAGATTTTAAAATATTAATTTATATAAGTGAATTAGTAATAAATTAAAAAGTATATTTTTCTAAATCAGACAAGTCTGTTTATTTGCAAAAATTACAAAAATTCCTTCAAAGTCGGTTGTTTCATTTTCTTGCAAAGAAGTTGGCTCACACAGTTCTTATAATTGCAAAAACGTTAAAAATCTGTTGCTGCGTGATGCACGTATTCTCTGTGGCATCGTCTGAATCCATTGCTTCTAACGCTCTTGCCTGCATTTCTCTTCTATAGTATGCCTTCAGTGTTCGAATAATGCCTTGATCACAGGGTTGAATAAGCGATGTGGTGTTTGCAGGCAAAAACGCAACTTTAATGTGTTTCAATGGCACACTAACTACATGGGCAGTGCAGTTGTCTACCAGGAAAATGTTTCACTTTAAGCTCGCATTTCACTAGCCATTCATTAAACAATACAGCTGTCATCCAAGCATTCGAGTTTACATGGCAATCTACTGATATTGCAACACCTTTAAAACACCCAGGATTCTTGGTTTTTACTAATCACAAGCAATGATGTTTACTCTTGTAAGTCACATCGAATACTGGCTGATTACTGTACCTGCATCTTTGACTGTTAACTGATTAAGCGTGAAAGCGTGATCTGCAACAAGAACTTCAAAAGAAAACTGCTAGACAAGTGATTAAATGTTTAGCCTTCAGAAATTCTTCGGTAACGAGGTTGATTGCAGTGGACGAGCGGGTAACAGATTCAAAGCAAAACAGCTATGCTAGCGTATTAGTGCATGATACTGGTTACAAACAAAATTGTACTTAACATGATTCTTTCTGCATATATTATAATGCACAAGTGAAGTAAAGATGACATAAAAGTAGGAAAGGCTCTTTGGGATCTGTGTCTTATTTCTGGTATGTGAAGGAAAAATATTGAGTCAATTATGCGGAGTTATTTGACTCAATTACCGACAGTTTTTACATACATTTGAACAGAAGCGGCACATACCAGGTGTTTTAGAGTCAATTAAGCAAGTCTATTAAGCGGCACCTACTGTATATAATAGAAAAATGAATTCAGCTTAATCACTTTCATTATAAGAGATATTAAAATATCACAGACATAAGAAATCACAGATAAGTAATAAAATGATTTCACCTTAATCGCATTTCGTTATAAGAGTATGAACTATTATTATATAGAATAAAAAAACCTTACCCTTACTCTGCACCATTTAATTGTATGGGCAATATTATAGCAAACGAGTAGTTAATATAAAATTACCTGTAGAAGTTTGAAATAAAGATGCTTATATTAAAAAATGTTTATTACATTAAACAAAGACCAAGGCAGCTATTATATTTAAAGTTTTCTTTAGCCTTTAGACCACGTTTTCATTAACTAATGATTAATTAGTAGTAATTGGTTGAATGTGTAATACAAATATCCCACTTGAAATAAATTCAGATAGCTTAAAGCTGATTAATAACTTTAATCTGTATCTAGCCCATTATTACTCAAGGAGGGCTATCTTCTTATTTTTATATTACTTATCCAAAAAATTGCCCCATATAAACCAACCAATTAAATCTGTTTCCAATTTACTCATGTCTTACAGATAAAAGCCACCACACTTAGAGATTTCAACAATATTAGTGACACCACCCATCCTTACACTCATTTCATGCTTGTAAAGTCCAAATAGTTTTTTCCTTGCTTCCTCTCTGGCTTCAGAGATGCTTTCTTCAGTTTCTCTGGCATACTTTTGTAATTCTGGATGCAAGCTTTGCTTTAAACTTTCACTCATGCTCAAGCCATGGCACGGAGATGCAGCAGAATCATCTATAAAATAAAACACAGTTAACATAACCTATCGATAGATTTTAAATGTCTAATTAACTATATTCGGTGAGACAAAATGAAAGACATGCTGAGAATGGGAAGAAAACTGAAAATTAAGCACATGATCCTGTTGGCATCCCAATTTTGCTTTGTTAAAATTTTTCTACATTTTTATATTTCGTTTTTCATATTTATATATTATATTACATTTTTTTTACAGAAAGTAAAGTGTCAACTTGAGGTTGTTTAATAAATCATTTCTGCTTGCTGAGAACTAGGCCTAAGTGATGGTCACAAATATGGCTTACACGAATCAAATTTTGTCACACATTATATTATCAGCAACTATGCTGCCCAAATGACAATCAGCTGATGCAAAAAAAAGAAACTCGCCATTTCGTACTTCCGATGACAGACTTCGTCTTTCATTTTCAATAACAGTTTTAAGTATCTTGATCCAACTATCAACTTCTGCATCTGTGTCAGCTGATAACGTGTAAACCTTTTCCTGCATCACCAAATCAAATCCACATTTTCGTTTGGATGTCTAAAAAATAAGAATTTGCAAATAAACACTACAATGAACATAATTTGCAAATCAAGTCTATCAATGATTATTTGCTCAGCTATGTAAGTATAAAAAAACTTAGCAGGTAGCTGTTTTGGTTGTTGCCAATACCTTTATGACGTCAACCAAAGAATCTAAATAAATGGTGCCTTTAGCTTCCAATTTTTTATCGTCTTTGTGGTATTCTAAGACATAACTTGTATCCAGCTGCTGCTTCAGATAGAAGAATCTCCGTTTCAGTGCCTATAAAATTGCACAAAACATTTTAAATAAAAATTCAGAAAATACATACGAACAGTAAGTCCTCATTCATTGATGCCTCGTTTAACAATGTTTCGTTTTAACCACGCTGATCTTTTGACACTTATTACGCATGTAACCACGAATGTTTCATTTTACTGACAACTTTTTTTGATCTGTGCAGAAAATTTTATCTGCTGCGCTGGTGCTTTGTGAAGAAGCCCTATTAATAGAAGTCAGGATAACAATATGCCCTACTGAGCAGTCAGGTGTAGGCAGCGTAGATTCATGGCTGGTCACTCACTAATTGCCGGCACTTTCACATATGGAGATGCAATTCCTCTGATAAAATTCTCTCATGTTATATGGCTTTTACTTGAAAACCGTTTTGCATAAATCTGCATGCAAGTTCTATTGTTTGCTATTGTGCGAAAAAAGGTAACGCCTAATTAACAATGATCATGACAAAGTAACTACAGTACAGGCTTGCCCTATTCAGGGAGGTGTTAAACATGTTAGCTTCATGCTGTGTTAGGCAATCAGAATATTCATTAGATTATTCATGAGTAGGTTCGCTTGGCATTATTTAAAGTGCTGCAAAACTGCCAAAACACATTAAATCACCATGGATGTTCAAGCAAGTCAGTCGTGGGAAAACACTCAAGTAAAATTCTTTCTGATCTTATTGTTTACAGTAACTGCCTGCCTGATGGTCACCCCCAGTACATAACGCAAAAGCTCAGCAGTGATCTCAGCTGTTGCAAGACCTAGCTGGCCAAGGGCAAACGCTGCGGTTGTTATTAGTTGATCGTTTTGTGGCCGGTTTCAACCTGCGCAGTTTTCATATAATAGCCATGCTACATAGTTAATTATTGCTGCACCTTATCTGCATTTATATTATTAGAAAAACAACACTAGAAATATTTCTCAGGAGCATTAAACAGAAATGGCTAACATTGGACATCTGCATGAAGCTTTTAAAAATATAGCATTGATGCTGATCTGGGAATTATTTGTGAAAAAATCCAGTTAGAGAGCGAAGTTCAGAAGTAAGACGTGATGATACTAATGCTTTACAGTGTTACAAAGATGTTTCAACAGAAAAGTCTGATGTGTGGTGCAGGTACAGAAAGAAATGGAAGAAGTAGCACAAGTGAAGCAACGAAAGAAAAACTTATGTTTCAAATTTGAATATTCACTGTAAACTTTAGTTCTGTTTAGCTTTTAGTTAAAAATTGTCAAGAACAAACGTCATAAAGTGGTAGATTTACAAGCCAAGCATTATTAATTTTTGTCCTGCAATGCAACTGAGCGCCTTACATAGCAAGACACTGTTGATTTTTGTCTTGTAGGGTAACTCAGTGATCGCTTTTACATAGGCCAGATATTACTGGTCTTTGCATGGGCAACACACCCGGATGATTTTACATTGCTTTTTATGGAAGGCACTCTTTCATATTAAAACATCAGTGTTTTAAAATTGTTAGCCATTAGTTACATTTTTATTTTTTATTTTTTACGTTTATTTCGTTATTGTTTTAAACTGTTTTACATTTTTTTTTCATTTAAGCACTTAAAATCAAACAGTACGCACCTTTGACGATATTTTGCTAAATCCAGTGTCTTGGTGACGATCTGGCAAAATGTAAAGAAATCCCGACTTCGTTACAGTCTTGCTTAATGTGCGCTTTAAGGAACCTGTATCCTAAACAACACATTTAAAAATGTGAGTAATTTAAGCTACCTACAAACGATGGCTTAGATATTTTTACGAGACCTTGGTTCTAAGCTACTAGCTGTCTGGTACCAAAGTCTCAGGCTACAAGGAAACTTTTTGCCATGACACCATAAACTACCGATACACGGCATTCCACATTGAATGAAATTAGCTACCCATTTTGATGAACGATCGCATAAGTGAGACGTTATGCACACTGCATACTGTAGACTTGTAAATGTTGTAACTTAGTACATAATAAATGGCACTGGCGTGTTAAATTTTGGAATTCTTGGCTGGGTATGTCACATATAGAGTATGGCTCACTCCAAAGTAAAAAAGTAAACAAACAAATAATGTTTCTTAATACATGGAAGTTCTCCTTCGTTTCAGACGTTTATATTAAATATAAGTTAGCATTCTGCTAAGTTAATCAGTCACCAACATCAAGTTGACCTACTAAGTACACTCACATCTCAGTTTGGCGGACAAAAGCGAGGACATCGGTCCGAATTTGCTGATTGTCCATGTTTAATGATACTAAGCTAATACAGTAAGTGCCATGTATTAGACTCACGGTAATGCAGAATCAATTGCCTAATTGTCACAAAAATCTAGTATGGGCCGCTCCTACGCAAAAGTATATAAAAACTGTCGGCAATTGACTCAATTAACTCTGCATAATCGACTCCATATTTTATATACAGAGATATACAAGTGGTTAGATTGATGTAATGATGTAAACAAAGTGACAGCTTGCGAAACAATGGACAGTGTCCATAGTACGATTGTGTCCAACGGACGTTCTAGATTTTGTCCGATTCTTCCGATAAAAGCGAGGTCCAGCAAACCAAGATATGAGTGTGTTACTGAAATATTTCAAAAAGTATCAGTTGATAAAGGCCACACCACAAAGCTTTGCAAGAGACAATTGATGTTGATACGAACTAAGTGTTTGTGGGAATTTTCGTATCATAAATTTAACTTTAAGAATAAATTCGCTGAAAGAATTTGTTAAAGTATAGGAAACGAGTAAAATTTTTGAGTACTCCCCAGACAACACCATTTGAGTTTACATCACTTCCTAGGATGCTTTACCCTTTTTACTTACTCAGCCCTGACCTAAGTAGGATTTAAGTTTAACGTAACACAAGAGAAAGTCATTAAGTTTGCCTTGGCCTTGGGTGGAAAAGTGTTTGAAGCCTTGCAAGTGGTTGTAAGTTTGTTGAAAATGTTTTTTTAAGTTCAAGTGTTTACCTGCTCAATTTTTTCAGTTTCAATGTCAACTTCAAACACCTGTGGTTCGCTGATCAAATCTTCATGAGTATCTTGCCTGTAAAAGATGCCCTATAGTAATAACTCTCATTTTTATTGTATTATCAACAGAAATTTTTTTTTATTCCACTGTAACTGTGTAAGCTCAGATATCAATGCTTAAATGCATGTAGTTACTAAATTGTCCATGTGTTTTAAGGAAAATCTAATTTGGTCTACTGTTGAAAAGCAATAAACTAATTGTGGTATCTATCCAAAAAAGGCAGATCGGTTTGCTTAAAGGACAATTTTTCAGATACTACCCAATATTAGAATATCGTAAATAGGATACATTTTAGCTTAGATTTGTTAGACTTTAATGCCTATAATAATGCCAAAGCATTTTTGGTAACTAAATAATGGTTAAAAACTTAATTAACGGCCAGCGAGTGCAGTTAGTGATGACATCACAACTAAACATAATTTTTAACTATACAGACATCCCACGAGCATGTTGTACATGATCGTAACAATTAAAGTACAACCTACTGTACAACATTTAGTGGGCACAAAAAATCTGGCACATTCTAAGTTTAAAAATTTAAATTTCAAGTTTACTACTGTGCTAACTTCTCAAATCAGTTCACTACATCACAACTGAGCTGAGGGACATATGGACTTTTTTTGTGTAGAGGCACTGTGTCCATTTAACTAGTGAATAGCGAAATGCATGTAACTGGGCACAAATGCGAAATGAAATTTGCGCGCCAAAAATTCTTTCTGATAAATCACTCTTAAAAAGACAATTAAGCATCTCTCTCTTTCAATATTTTGCACATTAAATTATTTTAGCTATAGTTTAAAATTGGACCATTTCCTCTAAAAAATCTGTTGTAAATTATGCAATATCAGGACATCAAAATTCTTTAGATATATCAATGTTTAGAATTATTAAGCTATTAAATAATTTTCAACATATCTAATTTTTTTAAGAACTATGCATGTTGTTTATTTCTTCCGTGAAACAAGATGGTTTCTCTTCAAACAAAGCATCAGAAGGGTTCAACGGAATTGTGAAGGAAACTGCTGTTTAATTGGACAGAATTAGTATCTTAGCTTTAGAACAAAGATTGGATGCTGTTAGATTTAATAATTTGCAGCTGTTTCCAAAAAGATTAGGAAAACTCTGCTATGTTAATGTAAAGGCCTTTTACCTGGAATGTTTTCCAGACAGCCAAGAGCAATAGTGGAATGTGTGACATGTCACCAACAAGAACGAAAATGTCCATCAAATTATCTTCCACTTTACTATTTATAAACACATGATGCAAGCAATCTGAACTCTTGCAATAATGGTCAAATAACAAACAAAATACAATTTCCATGGTAAATCAGTTGGAATTTCTTGACACTTACTTTGGCAGATTTAGATAATTTCCTGAGTAAGATTGATATTTGTAGTGCACCATATTCCAGCTGCTGCTGTACGACTTAATGCATTCACGAACAAAAAGGTTTGACACGTCATCACAAGGTGGCACTGTCGATCTCATGGTCCTGTACCGCCGAGGCAGATGTTTTGCCTACAAAGTCATAGAAATCCTATCACTTATTAAACATTTCTTAAAAGAATAACAATAGTCAACTGCATAAAGAATGATATTTCAAATTATTCAGCAATAAATCAACCACAATGTTTGCACGTCAAATCAAAACTTATTTCTACAGGATGATTCAGAAAAAACATTACATGCAAATTCTTTAATAAAACAAAAATTACATGCAACGTCAACGGGCATAAAATTTAACAAAACAACAATGTATATATATATATATATATATATATATATATACACATAAGAAAAAAATTTGTAAATTTTCTGCTTTAATTTGCTGAACTTTTTAGAAATGTGCTTAAAATTTTATTTCCATAACAAAGAAAAGGAATTTTTCCAAAATTCACTCTTCTAAATGAAAAACAAAACTCAGCTTTTGTTATTGCTTTATGTACTTCCGCCAGAGGAAGCAACTGCGTGTTCAATGATAGGAGATATCATAAAAGCTATTGAGCGCAATAATAATTTTCAGAAAAGCTGTAACTCAAGCAAAATTATAAATTGGCTCTGCATTTATTAACTTTTCATGAGTGTATAACACGTATAAAAAGGTTTAATAGGCATGTGTTTGTATTTAAGAGCTGTTTAATAATTATAGGTTTATAGGTTTTATGATTTTTTTCTTCAATTTGGGTTTATGTACTAATAATATTTTTATGTGTATATTTGTTCATACTAGTGTGTGTACTAATCCCATAATTTGTTTTCTATATAATTTTGTATTTTATTACAGTGAACAATATGTTCCATATAAGTGGTATAAATAAAATAATATATTCATTGTTGTTGTGTTATGTTTGCAATCCTCTTTGATGTGTAATTTTTATTTTATTAAAGAATTAGCAGATAATGTTTTTTTCTGGATGATTCTAAATGCTTAAAGGCTAACAAACAGGTCAAAAAGTTTTGAGTGTTTTATACATTCATGTAGTTATAGGACCTCACAATTATTAAAATATACCTTATTCATCTTTTAGCTTCATGGTTTTATCAAAATCATTTTTTATTATCAATTTCTAAACATTTTGCATTATGTTGCACACTAGAAAAACATTACAATTTTCCGTGCTTAAGCAGGACAACATAGTGATGCCATGCTGAGTGTAAAAATTGTGTTTTAACTAATGTAGAGACTGTACAGTAATCAACTACTGTACTGCATTTGGCACGGTGAAGAAGTCACTATAGCAGGCTCCCAGCTGGAATATTACGAATTTTGTACTGTTTTCATCTCACATTACTTTTCAACTTTATTACTGTTAAAGTTTCATAAAAAAGTTTTTCTACACTTTTGTGCTGGCTTCATGATGACTCGTAATCAAAATAAAGTAATTTTCAGCAGTAAGTAATTCATTGCCAAAGGCAATTCTGGTCAGTTGCAGCCAAAACTATAAAAAGTGCTGCTGGCGTATCAGTTGCCTTATAGCATGTTCGTACTGTTATTAATTAAAACTAAGGCCCTATTGTGTTTTTCAGTTAATTAATAATTTTTTGGCTAATGGTTTAAGAATGTGTCACTGCACATTTGTAAAAAATAAAAAAATAAAGTAAATTAATGGAAAACATGATGCCTGTTTAAAAGCCTTACCACAATTATTCTTAATTCAAGAATAGCAATGAAAGCAAGATTTAACATAAAATAACATACAACTTACAGCAACATCATCGCTGGGAAAAGTAAGCATATTTTTATCAGGATCTGAATCGATCACATTCTTTTTCTTTAGAACGTAGGTTTCATAATCTAAAGGATCCACAACCTTCGGCTTAGCCTAAACAAATAAACAGTACTGTTAAACAATAGATGTTAAGTTCTGAACTCATGTAATTACATTTGGCACGCCTTTTTTCTTGTCACAACACAAAATAGCATATAAATAGAAATAGCTACAGTGTACTTAAAATAACTTTCGACTGCCACACAGTACATAATAGTGCGACTTCATTTACTTACTAGCAATCATTATGATTTAGACAATTAACACTGTATTTCACAAGCTGTTTATAAAAATTTACACTAGTTACATTATGTTTTTACATTAGAAAAAGTAAAAGGGAAGGCATCCATTTTTAACTCTGCGTGTTTTTTAACTCCGCGTGTTTAATAATCAGATGCTTAGATAAATATTCATGATGAACCGCTGTATAAAGTTAGTTACCTGCAATGTTAGTTCAAAGTCTCTGTTTACTTAATACAAAAACAAATAGCAGGGGATTTACCAGTAGCTTGCTAGCATCAAATACAACTCTTTCAAAATCTAGATATGGCTGCAGAGCTAGTTTCTTTACCACTTACCCCAGTCACACACTAATTTAAGTGCACACGAATCATCACAACAATATGTAAAACTCATGAAATTACTTTGAAGCAAAATTTAAGGACACTTTTCTATTATTTGAACGCAGTACATCAAGTTAATATTGTCAGTGTTAATCCGAGGGAGAGACAGTAGTCCTCTGGCCTCTGTAAGAAAAATCTATATGGCATACACTGTTTCTGAGAGCTTTAAAAGATTAAAGCAAATGCCAATATGATTTTATTGTAATATGTTATAAGATCATGTTACAAAAACTATAAGATGGCATTAAACAAGCAAAACTAAATAAACATTAGCAAACATTTGAAAAATGCCTAAATAACCATATTAAGCTTTTTTCTAGAGTAGCTCGAATAATGGTGAAACCTACTTACTAAGTGAAGCCGTTTAACACTTACGAAATGTTGTGTCGATTTTTTGAGGTTAAAAATTATGATTAATCGTTTGAGTAAATATGAAGTGAAATGGCGTAAAATTTCAAAATTTCCAAGTATTTATTGGGATGTGATGTTGTAATTTCACTTTTCTCAAGATGTGCAGATTGTACATAGTCATACTGCCAAATTTAGAATTTTCAGTCACATTTCCCAAACGTAATAGTTCGGCAATTCTTTTAGTAATAATGTAAGGGTGAACAAAATTTTAGGCCTATGTTTCTAGAGCGATCTTCATGATGTCAAATCTGCAGTACCGGTATAATTTGTCCAATTTCAGCTGCCAGTGGGCATCTAGTACTAGTAGGACATGTGTGCAGACCACATACGTGTTAAAAATATTGTATAAAACGTGTAGGTTCAGAACTAACAATTAGATACAGAGAAACTTACCAGAGCTTCATTTTCACGAACTGTTTGTGAAACCGTCTCCCGCACTAAGGCCGCACTTCCTGGCCTCGTTAGACCTTGCTTAAACTTTCTTTCCGACTGAGACATTGGACTTTGCCTAAGCTTTACTTAAAAGTGAAAAAATATTTTTTAAGCTTTACATATTACTGCAATTTAACTTTAGAATTTTTAATACTTCTTCGAATTAAACAGACACTCATCATGGATCTCGGGTATGATCAAATGTAAGACATGCAAACTTGCTACCGCAACGCCAAAGGCAAACTTGATGTCTGTATGGTGGGCCTCGAACGGGACTTCTCAGTGAGAATTCACCACGCCGTTGCTCGTAAATAAAAAAGTTTTACTGATTAAAGAAGATTATCATCTTGTCCGGTGTTAGACATAGACATACTGACATATACATTTTTTATTTACCTCCTCAAATACACAATTAATTTACGTGTTAAAAACAATAATTAGTTACACATTATAAAAAATTCAGAAGCAGTATAAATGCGAAGATGTTAGAAAATTAGTTACAGGCGTGTAGGAGAAAGGGTAGCGAGAGAGCTACCCATCTCAAATTAAATGAATAAAAAACTTTATGTCCTGCAAAAATTAGTAGAATAAACTGAAAATATGATAAATAGGTGATAATTAAAAATATACAATAGAACATACAATAGAAACTACATCCTCAGCAACGTAGAAACAGCAACAACGAAATATGAATATAAACAAATTACTAACATGTAATAAGAGAAAAAATGAATATAAGCAAACAAAGAAAATAATTAAAATAAGCACAAACAACATGTATCTTGAAAATATGTTATTTTAAAATATAATATAAACAAATATGGAAGAAAATTAAGTAAAATAAACAAACAACAGCTTGACCATACTATGTACGGACTATATAATTTTGACGATGGGTCAGTATGCATACTTTCCCTTTTCTTGGTTGTAAAAAGAAAAACTAAAAATGCACAATACAGTGCAAATCCACAGTGATAGTAATTAGTAATAGATGAATGAAAAGAAAAGTAAGGAAAATAATCAGTAAGTTAGAGTTCAGTTAGACTCTAAATAGTTAGATAAAAGTATAAATTTATAGCTATTGTATAAGTTATATATTTATAAGTACCATTTTAGGCTTTGTGTGTAAACTGTTCGAAAGCAAAGCAATTTGATGTATATGTATTAGTGATTTTTGTCCTTTACTTGTGTTGCATCTTTGCACATAGTATGTTTGGTTAGATGCAAAACGTGTACAATGCTCATAAATATGAGATATGAGTTGTTAATATTTTAGGAACATCCCGGGAAACAGGTTGCGATTGACCTATATTAAAATTTGTCAAGTTCTAGCTTATACATTCTTGCAGTTTTAAAATTGTTAATTTGAAGTATACAGGTGTAACATGGGATATTTTGGTGATTAATAATCCAGTTTGATTAATAATCAAGCGCGCAAGATGGATGCTAGTGCCGCTCCATAGGTAAATATGCTGTACTCCAAATAGGGCGAAAATAATTAATAATATAATAGCATTTTAGTATTGTCATTGAGATCATATCTGATTTGAGAGAAGATGCCAATTATTTTACCTGTTTCCTTAAAAATAATAATAATTATATTGAATATGTGATTTCCATTAAAAGATTTGAATCCGTTACCATACCTAAGTATTTTATTTGCTGGACACGTTGTAGGTTAGTGACCTATTTTTTAAATTTAATGTAGTATTTTTATTTTATTTTTTGGGGGGATTACCAGTCAGTGTGGTGTGTGTGTGTGTGTGTGTGTGTGTGTGTGTGTGTGTGTGTGTGTGTGTGTGTGTGTGTGTGTGTGTGTGTGCACGCGTTCATGCTGGTGTATCGTTTTGACGCTAGCCGGTGACTGCGATATCAAGAATGTAATATATAGGCCTAGGCCCAGTTTGATAATAATTACGTCATAAATGTTCTGATCTAAGACAAAATGCACAAGTGCGCACCGTTGACTAAATATGGATCAATTAATGTTGAATTTATTAATGTTTAAATTGCCAATCAGTATCTAGAAAAGAATTGCACACTGTTAGGAAAATTCTCATTGATGGCATTTCAGGATTCATATGGCATTGGCAAGCTTAGCTCCATTATAGTAACTAAGAGTTGATTTTCTTCCTCACAATTATGTAGCAACAGGCGCATAGCAACAAAATTTCGCATGATTCTTCAAACACCACGCATAATGCAATTTCACGTCTCGTAGGTCAAAAGCCAAAGCAGATCCACACAATTATTTTTTTGCAAATAGAAATCCGTAGATATGGCTTTGACGAAAATTCAGAAAGAAAAAATAGCCAGATTCTCAGCCACTCAAATGTCACCGCCGAGTTCTGCTCGACTATCCGGTCACAGAAAAAGTATTACGGAAGAGATGAAAAGACAGGCTTCAGATGCAGCGAGACTCGAAGATCAGATGAACAATGACCACCTGCTGGCTTTGCAGAGTATTTTCGAGGAAGCAGACGCCGACAAAGGTGGCGGTCTAGACATTGATGAATTTCGTGAAGCGATGCAGAAGACAATGGGCTGCCCGATTGACGAACACGAGCTAGAGATCATTTTCATGAAAGTTGACACTAACTGTGATGGGACTGTGGACTGGGATGAATATCTTTCATTCATGTTATTGCAATATCAAGAAAAGGACACAATGGCCAGCATGGCGACGGAAGCACCATTTCCAAATCCTTGCCGTCAGATACCAAATACGCACAGGGATAAAATTAACAAAATAGACTTTTTGCCAAATTTAACATCTCAGCTAAGGAGCACGGCGAGCGATGAAATTGATTATAAAGTTGGCAGGTACATTACAATGAGCAAGGAAGGTGTGGTGAACTTCTGGACAACAGATATGACCCACGTCAAAACGCATACACTTGAACCTGATAAGAATCGCTCAAAATCGCTGTGGCTAACCGATCTGATATGCCTGCCAAATGTGAACATGATTGCAATATCTTCCACAGAAAGAGACATTTCAATCTACGATATAACGGCGAACAAATTTGAGAAAAAGTACCAGATAGCTGCGCTTGAGGATTGCCCAATGACAATGCATTATTGGTTTGATGTTGCCGAGATGAATAAAGCAATACTGATTTGGGGTGATACAGGAGGTAGCATTTTGTCAATCAAGTTTACAGAGTGTATGAGTGCAGGACTCTTTGGTCCTGGTGCTAGTAAAGAATCAAAGGCTCGTAAAATACCTTTTCCTGCCCTTCTCCAGGGGCTTATTTCTGGTGTACGGGCGAATAAAATACATAAGCTGCATGGAGATTGGGTGTGCCAAGTAAAGTACTGCCGCGAACTGGACAGTTTCGTGTCTTGCTCAGCCACGGATGTTAATTCCATGTATTTGGGTGACATAACAGGTAGCAAGAAGAAAGTTAGCTATCGTTTTGATGTACGACGGGGTATCAAATGTTTCGATTATTGCTCAGTAACAAATGTATTAGTGACGGGTGGTTTAGACAGAAACGTACGTATATGGAACCCGTACGTTACAGTAAAACCAAATACGGTATTGTATGGACACGGAGCGCAAATAAATAAGATGCTAGTGGATTCTGTTAAAGAGCAAATTATTAGCATCTGCAAGAGTAATAACATACGCATCTGGGATATGAGGCACCATTCTTGCTTACAACTTATCGAGAACAGAAACACTCCCCTGGGAATGTATAGTGTGACAGCTGGTTATTATAATCCAAGACTGCAAATGCTAGTCCTCGGAACTACACAATTAGTGACTTGGGAAAGGAAAGCTCACGTTAAGGAACTAGAAAAAATTACCACGTCTCACAATAGGCCTGTAGTTTCAGCACTTTACAACCACCTATTTAATTATGTGGTCAGTGGCTGTCACGGATCTATAGTTAGTGTATGGGACCTTGCCACTGGCGAAAAAGTCATGCAATTTTTGGACGTTCACAAAACCTCTGAACGAGGTCAAGACCAGGCTACCGAAATTACAGCCATGACTTTTGATCCCACATATAGACGCCTTTTCACGGGAGGAAAAGAAGGTTTGGTCAAAATTTGGAACTTCAATAACGGCGCCTGCTTACGAAAACTAAAACCAAGCGGGAATAAAGAAATTACCTGCATTATATGCCCACGGCAGAGGATTTTGGTTGCAGGTTGGAACAGGAAAGTTTCAGTCTTCATTGACTATGAGGAGGGAAGTGAACCTAATTTGGAATGGCCGTGTCGGCACACGGATGACATCCTAAGCATGGATTTTTTAGAGCCGGGTACAGTAGCAACGTCAGACTACAATGGCTACATTGTTATTTGGTCACTGGAGACCGGTAACGTCGTGACAACTCTCAATGCTGCACTCAATTTTAGACCAATGTCGTTCACTTCCATGACTGTAATTGCCAGAACGTTAGTAGGCACATGTTTCTCGAGGACTACTCCAATTTGTGAATGTGCAGCCGAAAAAACGGCAGGACTAGCTGGCCCATCTTTTGAGAAGATGCGCATTCCTGCCGTGGAAAAACTTGTGTTTCTTCACAAAAGAAAACAACACAAGAACACTGCTAACCTTCTTGCTGCAGGTGCTGACGGTTATGTGCAAGCATGGTCAATTCACCCCAACGGTGGCTTGCTAGGTATGTTTTACGGAGCTAATAAGCCTGACCAATCACTCCTAGCTATGATTACAGACCCCGATGGGCAGTACCTGATTGTTGGCGACAGTTACGGCTACATTAAGACCTGGAATATTCGTCAATTTTGTATTGAACTGGACACCAAGAAAAAGGTCGAGCTGCACAAGACGAGCGAGAAACAAGACGAAGGCTTTCCGTTCTTGAAAAAGGACAGGTTTTCTTTTTTGAGGGAGAAAAAAGTGCAGCATTTTGAGAAACAAAAATCGCAATTACTTTGCTTGGACAAAGAAAGAAAGGTAAACACGGATGCGCCTCCTCTGCTAAACACTTTCAGGGCGCACACGCAAGCCGTAACACATTTGGACATTGACGCCAAAAAGATGATAATAGTTTCTTCTAGTCTGGATTGCACAATAAGAGTATGGACTATATCCGGCAGGTTGGAATATTTTGCTTTGTTTTTAAGAGAGTCGAAGTCAGTAAAAACCTTCATTCAGGTTATGTGTAATTTGGATTGCAGAACTTGTTTAACGT
>JAQGDQ010000187.1:132500-322500 GCA_030141605.1 Tubiluchus corallicola | reverse complement strand
AGCGACCCAAGAGCACAAGAGAGTCAAGGCGACTAAAAACGCCAGGCGCTTATCATTCACCAGCCTTGCAAGTCAAGACACCAACTCCAACTACGCCAAGAAAAGCAAAAGCGAGTCCGCCTCATTCAGTACCCAGCTGATATGATAAACAAGAGGCTGTGCATTATTTTACTGTTTGTTTTGTTTTAAGGTTTACCGTTCATAATTTAACTATAATATCTTCAAAAATACTATGTAGTATCTTTTTTAAATATATAATGCAGTTCCACTGTGCGCAAAGGGCACGCGACCAGAAGAACCCACTTACCAAGCATATCTGTTCGTGCCAGAAGGGACTGAGACGTACCAACAAAATAAGTTCACGCTAGGTAGGTGCCAGGTAGCTCAGCTCAGTGAAGCAAAATCATATATATATATATATATATATATATATACATATATATATATATATATATATCCTTTGACGAAATTGGTTTGTTGCGCGGAATTCTTGTTCTAAAAATGAAACACGGACACAAGCGAAGTTTCCATATCACAATAACGAAACGTTGGCAATATGGCACTGCTATGTTGCAAACTTTATTCACGTGTGCCGTATGTCATTTTTGTGATCACATATCTCTACACGAACTTTCTATGTGGCTCACGCGATTAAGTGACTTGGATTCTTTTTGTAACATACATATAACTGATTTGTTAGTGTTCAAAACACTACAAAGCAACTCTCCATCATCAAGAGTTAAAACCTGATTGTTTCCATCAAAAACATTTGCTAAACCTTAACAAAAAATAAATGTCAGAAAATTTGATTTTGTAATGTAACAACAGTTTACAACGAGAATTATTTATTAGCAATACAAGAGAACGCTCGTTGAATAAATAATTATCTTTACAAGTTTAACAAGGTTTAAGATAGTTCAAATAATAACATGTACTTAATCAACGTAGTTATACAATGTAACTATACACGTACTTTTTAACTTCTTACGCACAACAAACTTGATACCCCAGTGTAATACGGAAAAGATAATTACAATACACGAGAATACTTGCAACATTTCAATTTTTGTAGCCCGACCCTTAGTTCTTATACAATAATTATACTATAACGCAAGTCTGAAATCAAAAGCACTACAGACTTTCGTGTCGAATAGATGAGAAACAAAACGGACACAATTCAAACTATATTTTGTACCAGAAAAATTACAATTCTTTCATTAAAATTAAACTACTGAGAGAACGTACAGTATTGTGGGATCATAATCATTCGCAAGACGTGCCGTAGGTGTGACAGTGTTCACCGCGAAGGATCTGCTATATCCGCTAATCATTTCTAATTTTAATATTTCAAGTACGCATCGAGGTACGTGCCACGGATTACATAAATGTTTTAAAGACGCCGTCTACTTAATGAAAAGTTCAGATAACTCACAAGTGCTTTTATTACGATGGAAGAAAGATTGGTATTTCACATATTAAAACCCTGGACGTTGACTAATGAAAATTCTTCGCATGGCAGTAGCACAACATTGATGTAGGAAAAGGCTAAGTTGAAAATCTTGCCAATTCATTTTCTACAACATAATGAAAATAACATACCAAAGCTTTATTAACAACTTAAATGTCCCCGTCTTGAACTGCCATTTACTGAAGCAAATAATGCCTCTTTTCACGATATGTACATATTGCACAATACATAAAAATATTTAAATGATTAAAAAATAATTACATTCAATTATACATAAATAACTGTTGACTAGACATGTACATGCTGTTTATGCTACTCGCAATATCGAGAATTTACATAACCAATTCACATATTTGCACCCACGGATTATTTAAAAATCCTGTTGAATAGAAGTTGTCAAAAAAATAATGCCATCCTTCACTGCATGGTTGGGAGAAAAACAACCTGCATTATCATTTGCAAACAAGCACAAAATCATAACTTGTCTGGCAAGTTAATGCAGCTGTCATTTACAGTTAGCACAGCAATGTGAAACCTACCCTTAAATTAAATTTTATTTTTTAAATGTTATTTAATATATATAGTTTATTTATTATAATATAGTTCCCTTGTGGTAATCCTATAGGTAATCTTGTGCGGCTGTGCAAGAACGTAACCATAATGGAATAAGAACAACAAAATAAGGACAATATTCAAAATGACTGGAAAAGCTTAACAATCCTTAAAACTGGTTTAAGCAACTGCATATGTGACTTAAGTAGGTCTAAAAGAAAAATAATGATTAAAACATGCTTATGAACGTCTTTTCATGTATGAAAATAGTTTTCACTTCACTTTGTTATACATGAAAGACCAGTTTCAAACATTTTTAATTATTACAACATAATGTTCTCATTAAATGTTAAAAATACCACCAAAAAGTCTCATATAAATAAAATGTTTTGTGATAAAAGCCTCTGCAATCATTTGCTATTGCTAAATCCACTAGATGTTCTTGGCTCAATAGAAAAATACACAAAAATAAATTGGCCAATGACTTAATATAACAGGAAAAAAATATGTTACTAGAAAACATTTTTTGTTTCTTGATCATGTTGTGCCTGCCAAGTCAGGTTAGTTTCAATTACAATTAATTTCTTACACATAAATAAAAAAATATCTGTGCAAGAAGGATTGTTGTTCACATTCCCAAGACGTTGATTTTTCTTTGCAATAACTCTGAAGCATATCAGCGGTTTATCGGTAATATTTACAATCTGCCCGGAAGCCATTAGAACGTCCTGACGTCAGTTCCTGAAACTCGTTGCATTAATTGTGACTCTCTATTTGTGCACCAAGAATCTTCACATGATACTACTCCTTGTTAACTGAAACTAACAATAGGTAATAATTTTGTACTAATAGTTTCCAATAAAATAGGATGCATGCACAAAATTTTTCAATGTCATGTAATTATTAAATTCAATTGTGTAAGTTATGAAACTTCTATTTTTAGCAATTACTACCTTCTCTGAGCATTTATAATAATATTACAGCATTTCAGAATTCATGTTTGTTTTTCTGTAAACACAATTAATTATTGCATTTAAACTACAATGAAACAGCACTTTTTGGCATTTGTATACCTAGCTTGTGTGGTGTAAAGTTTGGAGCTTGCACATCCAGTATATATGGTATTTTTAAACATATAAACTTACAAATTTCAAAAGTATTGACAGTTCATCCAGAGTTGGAATTTAGTATAAATCCTGTGTAATGTCACAAACAGATTTGAAAATAGTTAAACATCAGTTTAGTAAACTAGAAAACAACACTGATCTTAAAAACTCACGAGCCAACAACATTTAGCAGCAATTGCGTTCACCAGCCAAACCATTGATAAATGCTTCACGAAAGATAAGATAGTATCTATTACATGTATGGAGCAAAATGGATACAGAAAGCTGAACAAGTTTCACACAGTTACAACGAAAAATTCATGCTCGTTAAGTTAAGAGTGTTAAGGAAAGAATCAAGCAGAGATTATACAAAACAAAAAACACGAACTGGAATTTAATAGTTTATACAGTAGGCCTAACAAGTAGAATGCGAATATATAGGTAGCCTATTTACTATGCCAGCGAATTACCTACACTTCTGCAAATTTTGTAAATTCAAAGGTAGTAGAGTGTTCTTATTTTATTAACAACTTAGTTTTCTACGAAAACTTACGGTCTTAAATTATATACACCGGACAAATGTTAAACTGTTCAGTTTGCTGCTATAGCTACCTTGCACGAAGCGATATGGGCATTTATAATCACAATTAAGTGATATAAATTCTATGTTAAAAAGACGGGTAATGCTCATTTTATTTATATGCAAATTGTTTCTAATTTTGTTTTTTTGCATACGATGAGCAAGAGTGCAAGTGACATAATTATATTAGTACTACGTCTGAGAAAGATCATTTATATTATCAGGTATCAGAAATCTACTGCTGCTTTGGGTCGATTTTCTCACACCACATGAATTATTATAACATTTTCCAGAAATGCCAATTTGAACCGTTTTCATGAAACGTTTACAAATTAGACAAAGGTGGCAGGAATAATAAGGTATATTATCAGGAACTCTAGCTGGGAATTCTATCGGGAAAATCCATGTCAATCAATCAACTCCTTAGTTAATACATCTTGCCATGCCAATATCTTAGTGGGATAACTGTGTTTTCCTAGCCAGCCTAAAGTTGCTCTGCTTCCTCAAAATCAGGCCTATCAAAATTCCTCAGTTAATATGCCTAGCCATGCCAAAGTCTTAGTAGGATAACTGTGCATCACTGGCCAGCCTAAATCTGTTACGGGGAGTAATTGAAAGCATGCAACACAACAAGATTATTTTAAAGAAATGATTCTATCTATAATTAAATTTTCGCATGCCAATGAGAATACTGATACTGAAGACCTAATGGCCTTTCTCAGAAAATAAATTGAAAGACCAAAGGGTTAACCAACTGATGTGAATTGCTTGTTCTTTATTTGCTTTCAGTGCTTGAATTGATTAGCACTGAAATGCAGGCACTTAAATTGTTTAGAGTAACTAGATTTCATGTCATTTACATACGTCTTAATTTATAGCATTTCTAAGAGACAACTAGGTCTCTTAGAAGTAGGCTACTGTTCTCGCAACTAAAGCAATTTTCTTTAAAAAATGATATGTGGTAAGATTTTTTAAACAAATTATTACAGTTTGCAGCATTAGTGTCAAACATGGGCTATAGTAACACTGTTTAGAAATGCAAAACTAATAGCACGAACTGTCACGAAACGTTATTAGAGGTGCAATCCTACAAGAGAAAAAATAAAAGTACAATGGCAAAACCATTAATGCAAAGCCCTACCTAAAGCCATATATTTTTCTGGCTTATAAAATGAGCAGAAGTGGACCTTATGGTTAAAAGCTTTAGTAGAAGTCTCACCTTTACTTGAAAGCGACTAGCAAAGTAAGTATTTTACAGCTTATTACATCCTCAGAATCTTCCATGATTTTTGTAAACAAGGAATGAAGGATGATAATTCTGTTTTATAGGTCATTCTGTTTACAACAGTTTATATCAGATTTAGTAAATGTGCAGCAAAACATGCTTAGCAAACAACAAATGCCAATAAAAAATGGTAAATAACAGAACAGTTACAGCAGTTCAATAAGCTGAGACGAATGAACATTTTTGTAAGGATTATCGGTAATACATAACTCCCATGCATGGTCACATTCTCAATAAACTGAAAACCAGAATGCGGTTTTCAATTATCGTCAGCAACATAAAAGCAACCGGCTTACCATGCCCGAAGAGCACCCACGACACCGTGGGTTACTTGGGAGTCATGTCTTAGGTTTTGAAAGAAAGCCTAGTTTATGCTGCAGGTCACTGCCGCACCACTTCCAAGGTCGAAGCTTGACACCCCAGCCCCGAGCACCTGCCTTTGGTTGACTTGGACAAGAGGCACTACATCTAATGTTGAAATGAGACCATGTAAGTGCCTACCTATACTGGCGCTTTGCTTACAAGCAACACAGTGATGAAAGTGGCAGAAATGCTATATACTAGCAAAGAAAGAAATCTCACAACTCTCACATGGCTAAGTATAGCAACTTAAAGCAACATTCAACAAAACAGAAGGGGGTAAACTTGGTAGAATATTGTTCTAAAACCACATCACTATAAACAATACTTAAAATCAATGGAACAATTGTAAAGAATTTCTATTGTTCGACGGCTGAAAGTAAGCAACCATTCATAACGAATGTCAGCTCTACAGCAAACCCTGGTAAAGCATAAATTAGCCAATCACATGACTGCCATGTAGTGGTATTATAAGTTTTCCTTTCAAATCAGAGATTTTATTTTGAACGTTTTATATGTATTTGGCTCATATAAAACACTCGTGTGCCAAAACATTTTTTGGCTCGGTTGTTATGAATGCTTGCATTGGCATCTATTAAATTAACGTCAGAAATTTGACAATAGAGAAAACGTAAAGAAAAAGTACAAAAATTTGAAGTGATTGCTAACACAGCAGTTGCAAGGCAAAACAAGAACTCAGTAATAAAGCTAGCGGTAACAAGAGCAACTACTGACAGCATTGCAGATAGTACCGCAGAAAAAAAGCAGTGAATTTAAATAAAAAATATAAACCTACTCTCAAAAATGACAGCACAGACATATAATACAGACATGACAGCATCATATTTTAAAACAAGCCGTATGCATTTATGTAAATCCTAAAACAGTGGTTTTTAAATTTGCAAATTTTTTAACACAAACATTGTTCTGGGTATGTGCTTCATTACAAAATATGCCGTAACTTAATAAAGCCCTACCTACCTATTTTTTTCATCCCCTGAGTCACCAGCATCATCATCTTGAGCCATATCAAACTGAAATTTGCCGTCAGCTTGAACAATGCTGTCATTTCCATCGTTGTTGTTCTTTTCCCCCTCGGAGGTTTCACTTTTTGTCGTTGAAGGACTGAGTGGAATTTGACTTTGATACCAATCTAATAAAATGGTATTAGGACACTACTGTTTATATCGACTCCCACAGGTTTGCTTATCATTACATGTAGACAGCTAGATAAACTAATTATTCATAAAAACCAGTGTGAAGCCAAGTCATGCTCTATTTATTTTACTGAAATTACATGTCTGTCACACTTACATTTGCGCTTTCACACATATTTTTGGAGAATAAAACAGAAACAAAAGTCCAACACACCTCTATTTTCTTCTAATTGATCGAGTATTTCTTGCGCATCCGGGTGAACTAGATCCGCCCAGGTCTCCCAGAGTGGATGAGCAATATAGTCAATGAAACCAACCTGGATTAAAAAGTACCAACAACTTAAAATAGAAATGTAAATTGTAACAGTCAATAGTAAGATAAAGGATTTAGGCTGATTTATTATACGGCACAAAAAGATATGTGTATGTGGATATATTAAAACTCTACAGTCCTGATTCAAATTATGATAAGGTCTCAATATGTTAAACACTTTCTTACAGCAATATTATCATAGGAATATAACATTCATGCATGTATTTCAAACAAACCTGTGACTTGGCAACTGTCGCATTATGCCTGTCACACATTGGCGAAATGTCCAAGCCCTGCTCTCGTTCCTTATCACCCTGGTTAAAGAATTCTTCCATGAGGCGATTTAACCACTGTTTATACAGCTCCAGTGGTTTTGTTGGATTGCTAAGGTCTGAGCAATGAATCATATTTTGTAGCACCTGAAAGGAAGTACTGCCTTTACTTTCAGGGCTTTTGATAACTACTAACTACATCACTCAGTAAAATATAAATCTAGTACTTACCTATCAAAGACATTTTAGTCCTAACATGAAGTTAGGTTATGGTATGTACATAAAGTTGTTAATATTCAGAAGGATAAGTTGATAGATAAAACACCAAAGCAGACTACAAAGGGGGAAATTATGTCTGAAAACACATGATTTTCACATGTACTACATGTTATCTTATTTGGCGATTGTTAGCACAACACAAAAAGTTACTGCAGTTATTACAAATAAAAGACAAAATACCAATACCTGTATTCGATCAGTATAGTTGTCTAATAATAAAACACCTGAGCCGGCTACTTTCTTCGTTTCAACCATTGTCTTCAAATCAGCTAGAAGACTCATGTGCTTAGACATGTCAGTTGCCAAAACCTGACAACAAACCAGAAAATATTTTATTAACTGCCTTAGTACTATACATGTACCAAAATACATATAATTATGTACTATTACAAATTTTAATAGCGAACTATAAGTGCCAAATGTTGCCTCATTAGAATAATCATACCATGTCTATGGTCATCTTCCTGAGAGTGTGCCGCTGCTTTGGAGTAAAGTTTTCAAAAATGTCGCAGCCTTCTTGTTGTAAGAGCTTAAAAGCAACTGCTAAATGATGATTTTCTAACACAGACTCATCATTGTACATCAATGCAAGCTCTGAACCTAGGTAAAAAAGCAGCTAATGACTTCACATTTCAAGATTTTAAAAAATCGTGCTCGACTCTTGTTTATGATTATTTTGAGACGTTTTAATTATGATTTGCAAATCGTAACTAAGCCTGCACGTCAATTTGTTCAGCAATCAAATGCGTAATCAGGCAGGTAATAAATCCAGCAAGCAGCGACAGTACAACATGTGTGGCAAGCTGTAAACTTCATTGCAGAACACATAATTAGTGAAACTAAGAACTGATCATCTACTGGACAGAATGGCTGAATGACCTTGACTAATAAGCATAGTACAAGCAGGTGTTTTAACTGCAGTGGAAAGGGCCATTCACTTAATATTTAAAAGTTTAATAAAGTAATAGTCCTATAGTTCTGATGCCTGTAAGTGGCTGATTTATAAGAGTAGTCGTACAGACCCTCAATGAAACTTGCCAAATGGAGTACAAGAAATCTTGTGATCAGTTACATTGATACCACTGCTAATATGTGATCTACTTACTAGTATTTATTAAATATTGATTTGTCACACCAGGATGATCTACATCATGCATTGCACTTGCAAATATAGCAGCCAAAATTTCCAAATCCGTAAATACGTTCTGTAAAAAACAGCACGTCTTAAAACATACAACAACTTACTGTAATGGATCATGCCACACAAGTGGACTGAGCCATGGACATGTGCATAGCCACAGATATTCGGTTGGTGCACCTTGGGTACGCAGATTCAGAAAAAAAGATGGTGTGCCAAGTTAGCATTTTTATTTTTTTTAAAAATCGATACAACTACCGCAGCTCAAAGAGTTTTCACCGTGTGTGAACTGCATGTACAAAATGAACATTTATTTTGTCCTTTGAAACAATATTTGGGAGTTGTAAATCTTTCACGTCTATATCAGTCTATCAAATGATAAGAGTTTCTCCAGCTGTCTAGTTGGCGGCTACAGTTACCTCAGCATTAAGCCATGTAAGCATATTAAATAGCCTAATTAAATCAGTTTTAAACGCTCTAGAAGTAGAAGGCCACTGTCCACTGTGTTTCTAGTTTAATTAACTTAATTTCCAAATATTTAAGTCACAAACTAAAGTCAGTTACAATATTTAAAGCAAACAGACGACTTACCTCTAAAGCAGGTGATGATAACAGCACATTTGTTGACTGAGTCACATCTGCAGCGTGGATGTGGTTGTGGTATGGAACGTTTAAATAATGCAACTCTAGTGACGTTAAGTATGATATTAAAGTTCTATCTGGTATCTTAAATTCCTTTAAGAGATTTCGTTCAATCTGTAAAAAATGTTTGGCAAGTTAGAGCTATTTTCACATCTCTCATGTGAAAGAGCAATTACAACTGAACATAATTAGATAGTTAAATTCAAGAGAAAATTCTGTCCTAGCACACCAGATTGTGGGAAGTCAATAGCATTTGCTGTAACACTACAACACCAAATGAAAAAGAACTGTTATGTGGTAAAGCTTTTCGTGTAACCGTTATTCAGCATAGAAGTGCAATACAAAGGTTTAAACTATAACTAGTAAAATAATAACAAGAATTAAAATACAATAGGTACCTTTAAAATATGATACACTACAGTTGTCAAAGGCCGAAGATTTGTTAATTCACTAATCTTGAATATGTCAGGACCCCAGTTATACGTAGTTTCCATCAACTAAAAAATATACAAAATTAATGCAATACATAAGAAGCAATACCAATTTCCATATTACAATTAAAGGAAAAGTTTTTTTGGACATAAAGTTAAAAGTAAATTATATATTAAGACCAGAAATCTGTGACATTACCTTTTCAAGTTCATCTTCATGTTTTGTTTCAACTCCATATTTTGGCACAACATCGGAAATAAGGGTCGCAGGTTTCACCTTTCGGATACCAGATATTTCAGACATCTTTGCACCAACTCGTCTCTCTGGATGCCTAACGGTGAGTGTATGCTTTTCTGAAAGTTTGTTTGCCACAGGGTGTTTTACAGGATGCTCATGTCGCTGATCATACCGCTCAGGTCGCACATCCTTACGTTTAGCTGTTTGTTCATGGTGAATTTCTATTTTGTCTCGACTAGCACGACGTTGCTTTGGTGTCTCGTTTTCTGTTAAATCCTCAACTTTAAATGATGGAATGTCCATCTCTTCTTGCTTATCTGGAAAGAACAGTATCATTAAATTTAAGTCCAAATAAACAGCTGAAAAAGTAGCACCAAAATAAACGATTCTTTCAGGATAGCAGATGGCTTGGAAATCTCAGCAGCTGCATTACTTTTTTATCAGGATTTAAAAGTGGTACTGACAAGCCACTGGCATAGCAGTGCTTAGTTTTTTGTTTTGTTGGATTACTGTCATGTTTACCTGTCTTGAAAGCAGATTTCTCTTATGTTTAGAGAGTCTGCCTGCCCAAAGGTAACAATAGATGTAATGGATATGGGCATAAGATGATAATAGTAGTCGTATGACTTTAAGCATCCTTAATGGTAGTTTAAATACGCGAATATTTGATTAATACTGAGTTACTTTTATAACATTTTCTCCTTTCTGTCATTGTGTAGTTACTAAACCCGACTATCCTTATTAGGATGTTAACAGCATCAACGATGCTGATTTAGTCTAACGCAGTGCTAGCATACATCATATTGGACATAATCCAACTTCTAATTCAAACTAACCACAAATTCTAACAATTCAGAGGCACTTTTAATATTGGTGAAGTCTATGCACTGCACTGATGGCTCCCAGTGTGCAGTGTGCAAAAATATAGTTAGTGACTCTGTTTATTATTGGGATCATACAAGTGGTTTATTTCTTTTACTTGTCTTGCATCAGTAGACGCAATTGACAGCTTTAACTCCTTAGGCTATACTTCTAATTGCATAGAATCATATTCTTTTTGCATGGTTGATGAGTTTATAAGAACTAGAAACTAGTTTATATGCATGGGTTCATTAACTTATTAGATTTCTTTTCTGACTTACATCAATTACAAACTACAAAACAAATATTTACCTAAAAATGTGTTGCAGATGTACTCAGATATTTGGTTTCCTGATTTACTGGACTCAGAGAAATGTCCTAGCTCTCGATTCAACATTCTCTTGAACTAAAAACAAGGAATAACAAAAATTGTAAAATATGCCAAATTTTTAAACTAAGAATAAAATGTAGGTTCACAAGCAATTATTTCATTATTATAACCTTAATAATTTCTGCAACACTTATTAGTTTGCACATATAAAATATGCAAAACAATGGAAAACAATCAAAATTCATAGCTATAACTGTATACAATGTATACCTGATTTTCAAGTGCAGTGGCATTTTGTGAAAATTTATCACCTGTCATAGTCATTATAAGCAAATAGCAAATCATCCTATCCTATATACTTTCAAGTATTAATTACGTGGAAATAGTGTTTTCAGTTTGTGAGAAGTCCAAAATGTGAAGAAGCTCAGACAAATCCTTGTTAAAGTCAAATTAAATAAAAATAATTTGCACGCTGCCATATTTTGCACATTTCAAACTTAAACTATTAAATTATGCCTGGTGCCTGGTGGGTAACCATACATCTTAATCACTGCACATTCTAAATGCATACGGCATCAGTAATACAAACTAGCTACAGCATCTGATAAATTCTGATAGAAATATCAGCCCTTTTCAATTACTCCAACTTTTCTAGAAGCCGGGATGGAAGCCCACCCAATGAAAAAGAGTTATCTAAGATCCATTTATAATAGACGAAACTTAACTAAAGGTGAGTACCTAATCACGAAGATTAGCTAAATGACAGCCAGGGAGACTTATAGCATTCACATCTTCTGCTGCTAACCTGCATAATTGCATTTCAAGTATAGCAACTGGTGACAGTAGTCAGCCTGATTCAGATTCCCAGTTGCAGAGAAATAAATAATCAGGTTGTAAAGGTCTGAATCTCAAACTAATCGATTGAGCAGCAGGAAGACATCTATTAGTAGCAAAAGTAATTTGCTTTCACAGGCACCTATAAATGCTCTACATACAAATACAGGCAGCCAGGGTTGCAAGAGTATACAAGGTAACTTGTTCAGTCTTATTGGCTTTCTGCAGTCTTCAATTATCTCCATTAAAACACTATTTTTATTCAGAATATGACAAATCTTTTTCAAGGCATGAACTTTCAATTAGAAATAGTATAAATAAGGAATAATATACTAATAATATAGAATATGTTCTGTGAAATGATTTTGGAAATTGCACAATACTGAACTGGAAACATTTAAATTATGTAGTTGGTTTTAAATTATGTGAATAATGAAAAAATACCGATCTCGAGAGAATTCATTTTGAGGAAGGAAATACTAACAGGCTGCATACACGTACTGTTCAATTCTTTATGCGAGCAAACAAAAAATAAGTGATAAGAATTAGGGAGCCAAAGATTGAGACTCCTGTCTTATAGCCAGCACAATCTACATGAAAACCAACTCAGTGAGGCAAAGAGTCAGTAAGACATTTCTAACTTCACTGAACAGCAAGCAGAAAGTTGAGAAACCTAGTAAATTAGATGACTAGAAAGTGTGGGTGGACCCTTCCAGATTTATATAACAATACACGTGATATTCCATTTCAAACGATTTTTCTTAGAAAATCGGATTACCCGGCAAATAGAGTAAGCAAGACGAAAGTTAATTGCTTGTTACCATTTTGTTATAAGCAGGCTGTTGAATTTCTGTGTAATTTACAAACAAAAATAAAAAACAACCTTATTGGAAGCCATGTCTGAGACAGATCGATGTGTCTGAATGGTCTCTAACTGATCCAAACACCAGTCTAATTCTTCTAGCGTTTCTATAGCCATCTTCTGAACGGCTTCATCTGTAAAAGTAATTAATTAATAATGAACTTCTGTAAAATATCAGTTTCTGCAAGAAAGAACAGCGATTGAAAAAGCCGACAGCTATTCATATTTTAATGTCTGCTCCTGGTTGTAACAAAAGCTACAAGTGACTAGTTAAGTGTGCAGACTCTAAATCTCAGCATAACATAAGATCCCACGTTTTTCATGAGGGACGAATTGGGACGATTGACTATACTGACCTACTAACACTCAACTCAGAGTGTTAACAGCTACATTAACTAAACAACTGCGGCTTAGTTCGCGTGTGTCAGCTATGGCCATTTTCTACTCCTACACACGGATGTTATAAAACATCTCATAGCCTTACTTCTACTATGTACCACATTCAGCTTTTTATTCTCAATTAGAAAGTCTGCTTTATTCAGTGCTGTTCGAAAGCGTTCTGTATAATTGTTTAATTAAAATGAGCAATATGATTATATTGGAGCAGAAGCTCGGAAGCTGCAGAAGACATATGACTTTGAAAATATTAGGCTTACTTGCAATTTTCTTCCAAAAGACGCAAGTTTACATGAGTGTAAAATAGCAAAATATATTCATTAGATTACCCAGATCCACATAAAGCTAAAAACTCCTCCAGCAGCATCCTGATCACCACTATCCACAAAAAGCTAAAAACTCCTAATTTTAGCGAACGTAGCATTTATCATTTAATTATTGCGTAAATCACGGAATCTATTCCACATGTGCTTAGAAGTGAAGTGCTACTTTCCTGATATTTTTACTGATAATGTACCCTTTGATTCGTTGTTGCCACACTCCTACGGTTGAAGCTGCGTCAAGATCAGCATTAATTTTGAGAAGTTAGTTGGTTTTTTGATAATTATATCGTGTGTACTTTGGATTTTTTTACAAAGAAAATTTATCATTTTGTTAACTACGGCTAATTACCCAGAAGAGCGTTGCAATCATCATGAACTGAGCATGGTCAGCAGGAGTTTTTATAATTATCATTATATATGATAGCTAAAACACAGTTACCCACAGAAGCTTTGCTGTTATCATGAATTGAGCATGGTCATTGGTCAGTAGAAGTTTTTATTTCTGCTAGTAATTAAAATTAGTTACTATAATTAATGCTTTAATTGCTTTTGCTTTGAGCTGATTTATGATTCTCATTTGCCTTTTGTTTTGCCTTGGGATTGTTAAGATATAAGATATTTACGCTTTGGTATTTTTTATTTGCATTTTCATTTGCGCCTCTCAAAAAATTCTGTTGTTAAAAAAGGAACAGCTGAGTTAGTGACCAATTGGTCTTTCGCTGCTCCTACCCATATATTATTGAAATTTTCTACTTCTATAACATTATAATGTGAATCGAAAGTTGAGGAAATAAAATCGATTGAATTAAAATTGAATAATGACTGTAGATGAGTGACAAATAAATGAATAAATAAATAGATGAGCAATAAGAGAATGGATAAGTACATAATAAAGTCATGTCAACATGTTACCAGATCATAATTAGCTATTATTTTGAAAAGTTGTAGCAAAACATCTTACTATGTTTTTTATACATGGTCACATTTAATTTGAAGCAGTTCAATCAAATTAATGAATAGTTTAGCAAATCATATACAGAAGGAAAGACTAAGCATAAATTTCATTGTCAATCAAATAACAGTCTATGTTATGTATAGAATAGCAGATTTGACTGTGGCAAACCATTCATCAGTGTATCTCAAGCAAAATTCTCATACATAAGTTGATAACTTTTTTATTTTTATATAAATTGTTCAGTTAACATAGCAAGATACAAATCATCTTCTCAGTTCACAAAAACCATGAAAACGTTCTGCTAAACAAAGTTATATGTTGCATAATGATTCAAAAAGACTTACCAGAAGTGGGAGGTTTTTGTTGAGGAGTGTTTGGGGCCGTTGCTGCCGACCGTCGTGCAGCCCTAAAAACGCAATAAAAATAAATAAATTAGAGAAGAGCTTGCAAATTCATACACTGAATGAAAAACCAAACATTAATTTCGCAGTCAATCAAACAACAGCCTATTGTAAAAGTACACAAAGCTACTTTCACAAACGATAAGCTTTAGCGACTTTAGGACGCGAAAAAGCGAAAAAAAACTTGCGCTTGTTCGACTATTTCATTATAACAACTAAAAATCATACCGAGAATGTTTAGTATTATTATTGCTAACCATCGCCGATGCGACATAGATTACAAGCGACATTGGGCATTCACTCGAGTATTCATAAATCTGTGCTCAAAGCAAAATCGTCAAACAGTTCAAACATTTCTAAAAATCGTAGCATATGATTTACACTCTCAAGTGAAACATATAGCTACCAGTATGACACACTTCACATGAAAAGCGAATCTCCTCACTCTGACCTTTAAGCGAAATGCTTCTTGTTATGGTCTACTACAATTTCGATGTGATGAAGGAAGCCAGCACCATGGGAAGCCAAATGTGACCCAATTGCGCAAGCGCGGTGATTACGATAAACCCCGGCCGCATTTACAGAAACGAGCACGCAGCGCTGGTCGTCATGGCAACCCCACAATAGATGACCATAATTAAAGTTTCCGAGGGTGAATTGAAAAGCTCTAGCCAGGGTCTAATTAAAATCATTAGTTAAGTTTGACAAAGACTGGATAGCGATGGCGCGACTCGAGTTAAGCTCACGTGTCGGGATGAAAAACAGTCAGCTTAGATGAAAACAGACGGCTTAACGAAGAGTTTTTATGCTGCAGCAGAAGAGCTAGCGCGGATGAAAAATAACTCCCCGCTAATTATTATGCCACAATTATTATACACAGTACACAGTACACAGTACAGCATGATTGCAAAAGAAACCACCTGACTTATTTAAAAAAGATAAATTAAACCTTGCTTTTCAGGCTTTATGATGAATTTATTAATCAATGAAAAAGCATATGAATCAGTGTAATTTATGCAGCTGTGGGTGGTAGACATCTCAAAAACATTATGAAGCAACTTGTTAAAATGACGTAGCGATAGCTCTTCACATCGAGATGAAATCATTATAACTCTATCATTGCCATTTAAAGAGGCTGATGTAAACATAGAAAATTAGACTGTTGGTCTTCAGAAATATCATGTTGTCTAAGAACATAAATAAAAACAAATATGCTGGCAGACAGTCTGTGAAATTTGCAACTTTTTCCTAATAATAGAATAAAATCTGTTACAGAAACCTTGAAATAAGCCTACAGGAACAAATGAGCGTTTATATCTTTCTTCAGCCTTGTAAATATTAGCAACAAATGTTTGAAAAAGAATGCATATTACTTACTTCTGAGCTGGAATATTCGTTAAGTGTATAAAGTTGGTTCTCACACTCCGCAAACTGGCAAGAATTTGTGCAAATGGCGTCACGATCAGGTCGTCTCCATGTCTGCAAAAATGAAGTACAGTTCAGTGAAAAAATGTCGCGGAAACGACCACGACATGAAATACAGACAGCCTCACTAACATTTATAATTCAGCTATAGAGTTACGATAAATTTTTAGCCAGATTGGTGCTGATCTCAGTTCCAGTTTAACCACCAGTCCACCGCAGGGACAACAAACAAAAGTAACTCATTTGTTTTTTATCTTTCAGTACTTAGACAAACTAAAACGGCTGCAAATGTTATCGAATTTAATTCATAAGATTCAAGTAGCACTGTTTTGTTTTCCGTAAGAACAAGTCTTTCTCGAAAATCTAAAATATTTTAGTGTTTTATCCAACCTATCATGATTCCTACAGTCGCTTGTAGATGGCAGCACCAGAACAGAGTTAAATCACCGGAGCAATAACCTCACGGTGAACTACTTGGCTTCACTTAAGTTCTAAGCAAATAAAACCTTAATCCGATAAGGTGCAGAAAGAGGTATTATCTTTTTAATTAAATCGCTAGTCAAAGCAATAGAACATTACAAACTACGATACACTGATAATCTTTGAAAGACACGTGTACCACTATTTGCAAGCTTAGGCAAAGAAAAATATCAGGGTGTCAAAACAAGCGCATTGAATATTTTCTAGACGGAAATACTCCAGAAATATCAAAGATTACAATCAAAAAAACAATATTTTGAAATAAAAAATTTACATGATCTCATCGATTTGGAGATCTGATCGATTTGTCTAATAGAAGAAAAATGACTATAGAATTCTTTACTACATTGCCTTATTTTCCCCTGCAGTATAGAGTTTTATATATGACTCATAATTTAAATGTTCAAAACGATATAGCTTTGAAACTTTCGTAATGAAGCCACAATTTTAATCCTTCAAATTCAACCCAGATGCTAAAAGAACTACAAAGCCAATGGGTATATTTACTATTTTGAAAAAAACTAGAATGGCTACAAAAATCGCAACATTTGCGTATGTTTGTTTCTTTGGTTAGCTGCAAAAATGAATGTTTATGATCTCTGCAGTTATGAAAAAGTGGGTATTTGCCCACGGGAACTCAACCTCGCAACGTACTCTGATCGAATTTCTTATAATTATTTTACAAACCCACAAGGACATTGTTTATGGCTTCACGGCCGGTCTTAATAAAATTATAATATGCTGCCGAACGACAGAAGTGTTACAAACATAAACTGAAAGGAATCGACCTCACCAAAAACTTCTTCGGAATCCAAAATCAAAGGAAACACAGGTTTACTGTAATAAATTCCTACTTGAATTATTATTAGCCTGGCTAATTTTTCGAATAAAACGTATTGAATATTTTTACATTAAAATTAACTCTGCTCTCTGTTTTTTGGGAATTTCAATTTGAAATTAACCGAAATTTTAAATACGAGGTTTAGTGCGAATCTAAATGAATTATATTACGAAATTACTTTACTTTGTTGTTCTTTTATGTGCTCAAATCGTTAAATGGGTGATGATTTACTAATAGAGGAACTCAACACTTCAAACGACTTAACGGAAGTTAGTTTGTGGGCCTCGAAAATGACTGCAGTTAGGTAGTTGAAATACTGAATTTAGCTATTAGCAAATCATCTCTTGCACTAATTTAACAATTTCGAGGTGTTACTATACAAGTTTTCATGTTTTCAGATGATGCCTAAGATCTACTGGCCGACAGCTTTTAATATTGCAACTCACAATACTCCACCTCTATTGTTATCAGCAAATTTGCATTAGCCTCTGTAACTAATGAGCCCAAACTGTTTAGCAGCATCTTCTGCTTCTATTTTCTGCGCGGTATGATATCAACTTGGTTAGAGTTTGCAAAGTTCTTTATAAGGTGCTGCAGTCAGACAAAAAGTGATATTAACGCGGCACACCTTTATGCATTTTTGCAGGCTCATTTTAATCGTTGGATTTGTATTTTTCAATTTCTGAGTATTTTTCACATACTCATGATTTTGGTTGCAGTTACCATATTTGTATGACTGTCAACGCGTCTTAACTACAACCGTCACGTGACGTGCGCGTCTGCCGCGTCAAGTTGTTTTAGGTAGACTTTACTTAATTATGCATTTGCTGTGCGTAGAGTGATTTATTAGTTAGGATCTTGTTTGAGAACAAGAAAAAATGAACTAGGTAAGGTTCGAGTTACCTGTTAAAATACGTCAAAACTGTTACTATTACAGTAGCCTAGCTGTGAGGCGTTGTCAAGTGTACACAAATGCGTTATCTGACACACTTAATCTTTGACCTTTTCAGGATCATCATCAATTGTTGGAACTGTGAAAAGGCTTATTTTGGCACTTATACTAACCAGACTAACTGTCCCGCACGTTAATAATCACATCGCGCTCGGGCTAATAGGAGCACTTAACGTTAACATCGGCGGGCGTTTCTACTGTTGGCTTGCAGGGATGTTATTTTATACCTTCCGGATCTTTGCTTTTGACAGCGCTGCTTATAGGACAGTTTTTTAAGCTCATCTACTTTCAGTTTAATTTTCTCAAATGCTTTTTGTGCAGAAATTAGATTTGAAGTTAATTTCTTTAAGCTGGCATGTAACTTGTTGACCATTTGATCTGTTTGCTAATTTGTCATCTAAGATCTTATAATGAACTTTGTGTCGCAAACCTTCACCGCGGATGTTTTATTCGGCAGGTTATTTGCCATTGCCTTAAGCGCTGTTAAAGTGCTCGAATTGGGCATCTTTCTAAATGACGTTTTCACACTTTCTAGATCGTTTCGATCATTTTGCACTCTTCGTTGGAGTGTTGTTATTATTTCCAAATCGCCCAAGCGGATTTAAAAGTTATTTTTATCTAGAAAGTGTTTACACATGTTTCCCGAAGTTTTTTTTGCACTGTAACACTGATTCGTGCAGGTTCTTCGCCTCCTAGAAAGCCCAAAGTGAAAACTAAACCCTGTGTGAGACTGGGCGAGACAGAAACGGTTGTTTCTTACCTTTCGTATTACATACAAAATCTAAAAATATACCTAGAGAGTTAATAGTATTAGGTTGTTACATTTAGTTAGTGACAATGTATTCTGTTGTGGTAAAGTTTTGCCCCTCTACCTACTCGTATTTGTAATACAAAGTCAGTGAGATTACATAAAAATAGGTAATTTTTACATAGTTTAGCTATGTACTTTACAACTGAGGATCCAGCACTCGTTTGTATCATCAGTTATACGACAATAAGTATCGTCAACAAGTATCATCTGTGAGATTGTACCGACGGATGATGATGATGATGATGATAATAATAATGATAATGATAATAAAAAAACGGATGATAATAATGAGAGATTATATTATAATAAATATGAATTTGTCACACAAGCGGAAGATTGATACTTATTATGATGATGAGAGGTAAAATAGCGCACAAAATTGAATCTAATAGGGACTGCAAATTGTACAAATAACTGAATTGAAAAATTCGTCACGTGAAGTTGGCCAAGTTGCTGATCATGACACAAGTAGACTATGTTTTTTACTGAATGAAATAATCCGCTATCTAGTGCAGTACTGAAAGAATTGTAGTATGAATTGTGTTCATTTATTCTCTCATTCGCCGTATATTTTACTAGCACCTCTTATTTAATAAATACAATGGATATAGTAGCACACGTATCTGTGTGTATGCATGCGTGTTTAATTATATAAATTTTTATGATATATATATATATATATATATATATATATGTCATTCTCTTCAAATACGAGATTCGGATATATGAGACATATTGGTTGAAATTTCTTAAGGTACCAATAGGAACCTACCTTAAGCGCTTCCAGAAAGAGAATCTCTGTTTAGGAATTCGAAGCATGGAGGTGCTAAAATTCCGAGGAAGAGACACGTCATCATTGTCCATTTTGGTCACGTGCTCTTCGACTAATGCGTCTAAGAGGGCGCTCGTTTTCTGCGGAGCTGGACAATCAGAGATCATTGCTAAGATGTACCCCAGTACCGCAGGTACCACACAATCCTCAGTATGCGAAATAAAACTGGGCATAGCAGTCTGCACAGGCTGAGTTCCAGTCTTTTCACAAATGAAGTACGCAGTTTGACTTATCTTTAATATACACAAAAGTGTAACCCTAGGCAACACAAGCACTAACGGTCCTAAAATCTTTCTTTGTTTTTTTGTACCGCTATTGTTCAATCACTTATGGAATCAGCAGATTAACGCATTTGCTAAACAAGCAACTGCACTACGAAATCCAACAGGCAATATATTTTGATAATACTGTGATTTCTAAAGTGTACGTGCTAAAGAACATAAAATTAAAATTGCAGAAAGAAAAACTTGTAAAACTGGGAGCAAAATTAAAGAAATCAGCATAAAGTATAATTAGTTGGCGCATGCATATTCATATAAGCACAACACACCTCACGTAAACAAGTCTACCTTAATAATAATTTAGCAAACTTTTTAAACGTTAATATAATTTACTTAAACTAAGCCTACTAAGCTGTAAGTTACTACGTGCAAACCTATGTTTACTTTTAGCGTACACGTCATCACCTACGTTAATTGAGCGTTCTTAACTGCACATCACTTTGTCTGGAGCACAGCCATAGGTTTTAACATTATTTGTACAAGATAACTTATAAGCTGCATGGTTCAAGAATGCAACTCAGAGCTAGGTTTCTACACGGCTGGATCTTCAAGCCAACTAACTAATCGGTAATCACAGATGACATTCTGACGAACTGAGAGTTTGAAAACTACGGTTAATCTGAAGTGACTAAATAGTAAAAATTTATCTTAACGAAGCGCAACACATCCTTTCTAATTTGTCACAGTTCTAACAAGAGCTCGGCATTTTGTCAAAGACTGCTTGCAGTCAGTATTGACCCGTGACCAATTTTCCCCTTTGAGGACTAACTTCTGACTCGGGATCAATCGTCCATTCAATTTAAGTTCAGTTATAAGACAAGGCATAAAAGTCTAAAGCACAGCTTCTTTTAAACAGTTAGCCGCTGTGAAGGTCGGTTTTGTCGGGCATCCAGCATTCAAATGGAGGTCCTACATATTGTAGCTTGTTGTGGCAGGACCAAAATCTAGCTAATTATCTAGAATAATCCTCTGAGATGTGTTTTTAACATGTTCAATTGCGAATTCCTCGACAAGCGAAATAGCCGGCAGCTTAGTAGATTAAACCGTTTACAGAAAAGATGAGTATTGCGCAAGACCATAACAACCTATATACGTCACAGCAAATACAATCCTACTAAATACGTCCGAAGCAAAGAAGCCAAGGCCACTAAGATCCTGCCATCTGGTATTAGGCATTCACAGGAACACGAACAATCATAAAAGGAGATCTCACTTTCACAGTCATGCAAGCCAAACATTCCAGCAATGTTGGTTATTAGGCCAAACGTTGTATTCAACATAAAAGTCTGGTAAGGCAACCCAGTTTCGTAACTAATTAGAAACAAACTTTCATTTCTTCCCGCGACCTAAATCAGACTGAAGTTATTGTGCACAATAATATACTTTTATTTTATTAGATAATGCAGTTTTATATGCTCTACTTATGTAAACTTAGGCATACTAATTCAGCCATAATGTACAACCTTGAAAAATATAACGCAATAATTGAAAGCTAGTAATAATTTACACCTGACCTTATGGCTATTATGACGTCATCCACAAATTAATAGGGAGCTACGGTTAGCTTGCTTGGTCAGAAATAAATTTCAATATTCACTTGAGTCCACCTTGAAACGGTTAAGAAAACAATAAATCACATTGTCACTATCAGTAATTGAAAAGTGTATCAAGGCAGAACAAAAAGTGTGTCAAAAAAGGAGAGATCGGTGATGTCAACTCACAGTCTCACCGATTTGCGGCGGTGTTAACCATATACAAGCAGCGCCACCACAAGTAATAACTTTTATAGATGATCTTCACACCAAAGCCGGTTGTTACTTGCGTAAAAAGTTTTCATCTTGCTTATTAAAATTACTAAAATGCTTCCCTGAGCTTTTAATAATCCTCAGAGAATTCCAGGATAATTAAATATACTAATCCTACTAAGGCTTACTTGTGATGGCTTTACACGACAGACTCACGTTCACTGGCAATACAAATGAAGACCAGCACTAAACATCACAATCCTTTAACCTATAACTTTTATATTGGTGTGTCATATTCGAGTAAGGAAATGGAAAATAATTAACAAGCCGCAAGTTGGCTTGACATTTAGTTTGTGTGAAAGGCACAGTGAAACCGCAATAACGAGATTCAATTGCTGAGCCAATGGAGCAGTGAATATGAAAAAGTGTGTATGACTGTGTATTGCAGCGTGTTTGCAGTTTTATAATATCTTTCGTTGCATAAAGTTTTTAAATGCTTTGTATTGCAAAGACGAGGCAAAGTAAAACGTTTAAAAACCTTCTGCAACGAAAGGTATTTTAAAACTGCAAAAAGAATACACAGCATATCCAGGAATAGACTATATTTACTTATCCGGAAGCCCTGAAACGCAATTTAAGACCAAAAATTGTGCCTATGAAATAAAAGCATTTTAAAGGCTACAAAATGATAGGTATACCATATTAAAAATGTTCAAAGACATTTGCTGTTTGTAAAGTTAATAAAAAAACTTGATATGGAACTAAGCGAACTAGCTGCAGGAGCACAGACGACCAATGGTCATGCTATAGCTGCAAGAACTCAATCGAGCAAAGTGAATCCTATAGCCTGCAAGAAACCAAACAACCAATGCGAATGCTATAGCTGCAGGAACTCAAATAACCAAAGCGAATACTATAGCTTCAGGAAATCAAACAACTGAAGTAAATGCTCCAGCTACATTGCTGCTACAAGAACTCAGACGACCAAAGCTAAGGTTATAGCTGCAAGAAATCAAACGAGGAAGTAAAGGATATAATGCAAGAGTTCAAGCAAGGCGAGCTGCGAGGAGCCAAGGAGTCAAAATAGATAGCTTGCTTTAGAAATAATAACAGAGGATAATTATGCTAGTTAACATAAAACGTTTTAAAAAATAAATATGAAGTTAAAAAGCATACAACCAAACGTGAAGTTTCTAACTTACAGGGTAAGCATCTGCGTAATTAGCGTAATGCAATCACCATCAGCCTGACAGTGTTTTAAGCTTTAAGGTGCCAGCCTGTCAGTTGAGGTTTAACGACATATTTTATCAATAAAGTTAGAACAAATATGAACTGTGTTTTGAGTTCAAGAATGAATTGATTAATGCTGAAACGCCATTCGTGCTATAAGTCAGACAGTGTCTGAAGGCGTAAGGGCATCATTACAAATTTCTTGCTTTTTACCTTGCTGCCGTTACTTGAAATGTTTAAAAAACGTTTTTGGACAGGAGGCTGACCTAAAACTTGGCTAAAATATCGAAAAATATATTTCATATACAATCGGCACATTGTGAAACCGGAATCCAGCTCTTAACGTCGAAGCCAACTTAATACTGATGTTTGCGGCGAGACCAGAACATAGCTCATTATCAAGGATCATTATCATTATCATTAGCTCATTGATAAGTTAGAGAATTTTTGCAACATTTTGATAAACTTCAATCGCTCGCCGCGTTCTGACGTTTATTTTCACATAATTAGCTGTGTTGTCATAGTAACACATGTACTTCAATTGCAAGAAATGTTAAATTAGCAAAACAACTCTGTGAAATTGTGCGATAATAACAGCAATTGAAACGTCTTCCCGTAGCAAAGTGCTCCCTCTCAAGACTCGTAATTGCCTCGTGATTTAGTATATATCCGGAATATAGTCAAGTAACAAGAAAATGATAGAGAATGACACAAAGCTGGTAATTTTTATGTGAAAGTAATTAATATTTTCAATGCGCGACTACAATGAGAAAACTGCTGAAATAAAAAACGTCATAAAATGCAATTTTACTATGCAGGCATACCTAGCGATATACTTTTGTTTTAATTTTTATTGTATTATGAAAACTGAGTATTAATTTACTTAAGTAGCGCTACTGAATAACGCTAACGGCAAAAAAATTATAATTATTATGATCCTATGAGGGTCAACCGATATGAGAAACGAACTTTAAGAATCTTTGTATTATAATCAGCATTAAAAATTTTGAATCAAATGTCTTCGAAAAAAAGGAATTGATGAAAAGGCTGAAAATCAGCCAGGATTTGAAAATCGGATTTAGAGTTAGCGTATCAGCATCTGAGTATCTTAAACTGCCACTCTCCCATTACCATAGTATCAAGATAAATTATAAATCATTCTTGTAGCTCACCCATACAACTAGCATTTTTTCAGTTTTATTATTTTCAAGACATTTTATAGATTTTCACTCACTTGCATATGACAATGTTGGGAGAATATTTGCGAGCGCCAAAGCAAGCGTTAAAATCGCATTTCGGCTTAATTCGGCTCACAAATATTATTACGAATAGCGTAATGACGTCCATCTTTCATTTCCGAACACCAATGTACTTTTTTCGAACCAAAAACCGTCATTATTAACCCGCTCAATTAGAGATAATTTTATCATTAGTTAAATGAATAAAAATAATTTTTCTTCTTGGTGCGTCCAACGGCTTCGTTGGCCAGTAAAACTTGACATTTTACGGAAAAATAAAACGTTCTATAATTCTTACAAGACCGTTTACTCCACGAAAAAGGAAATGCCCTGTTGCCGTTTAAAGTCTTTTTGTTTATTGCACGAACAATGACAATACTAACAAGAAAACATACAATACACATCATTACAAAAACTTAATGACAGATGATCCAGAGTCGGTGCCAGACTAAAAACGAAAAGGTTGGTGTGAAAGTAATGGCCTAGTATGTCTATGATTGTGGCTGAACCGCAACCTTGCGCATCAAAGCACTGAGTCATTATGAATTAAAAATCATTCTGATATAATGAGTAACAATAACAAACATTACACAGATGTTAGTGGACCTCAGTGCAAACTTCGACACGGTTGCTATTTTAGCTTACGAATTTGTAAAGAGGTTTAATATTATTGGAAACGCGATGTGCTGGTTCCAGACCTACTTTGCCGATAGAGAGAAGCGCATATTAATCAACAATATTCTGTCAAACGTAATTAGCTTAAAGTAGGGGGTGCCTCACAGAGCCAGTCACATTTTTATGTGACTATCTCAGATCTCTAAATGACATAATTGAAAACGTCTTCCTATGGTTGGTGGTGTTGCTGATGACCATCAACTCTATTCTGGCCTTTAAGTATTCAACATCTTTAGCTCAGAATGGTGCTCTATTTAAGCTACTGAAAATGCATTAACGATGTTCGAGCATGGATGCTTGCTTGTAGTTTTAAAGTCAAATAATGAAAAAAAGGAAATTATCGTGATTAGTACCACGCGGCAACTAGAAAACTTTCCGATGCTGTAATATAATGTTGGTAATTTTAAAATAGTACCTGCGCATTAAGTGTGTAATTTAGGGGTCATCTTAAGGCGCTTAAACAAAGTTATCCTATTTACAGGCCATGATTCACAGCTAACAGTGATATTTGTATACTTTTACTGCACCAATAAGGATGAATGCATATGCCTTTTTTCAAACAACAGTTTTTAGAATTCAACGGATGTACCAGTACTAACTGCAGACTCTAAAATCTAAACCTCTGCCACCTAAACTTGTGAATGCCACTGTTTGTTTGCCCAAATATTCACGCACGTGGCTTTAATTCATCCAAAAGACTCTGAAGCCGCCAAACCATATTTTTGGCCCAATACTCAAATTAGCAATTGACTTAAGGTGCGCTAGCTTCGTATAAACCCTCCATATGCTCGCTCATGTATTGCATGTACTACGAAATACGCTGAAGATAAATGTTCTATAAGCTAATCATCTGTTAAACTTAAACCAGAAGTACGATTTTGACAATAATAATAAAAAACTTGTTCTCGAAGCGAATAACAATTGTATTCTGTTTTTGCTTTTAACTAGAAAACCACTGAAACGTTATTGCAGTTAAAAGCTGACAAGCTAGGAATACCCTGGCATTGGTGTCCGTGCAACTGCTAGCAAGTGGTGGTTAGCAGTACATGCGTGATATGAGCAATATGCCTGCTGTTCTGTTCTGTACATTACTTAAGTCGATTAAAATCTATTCACCTCAGTCATCTGTACCACTCGCTGTTATTAATACACATTAAACCAACATGAATTCTATCCTATCGGGTATTACCAGGCAATAGTTTATTGAACATACACTGAGCAAGCTTTCATAAAAATAGGAGACTATAGGAGTACCACAAACCCATAACTAATCTGCTTCCTTATTGACGAACAACATGTACATCGTATGTTGAAAAGAGTTCCAAACCGCGGCGTTTTAGTACAAACGCAAAATTGTGAACGAACAGAAACAATTTCTAACTTCTCGCATGTGAAAGAAATGCACGATTTGGGAACAGATTTTCATAGAGAAGAAAAGTTCAAATTATTAACAAACTTAACCTAAACAATCACACAGGGCTGTTCAGAAAAGTCAATAGTCCTGTAACATATAGGCGTATAGAAGTGTGTGTGTGTGTGTGTGTGTGTGTGTGTGTGTGTGTGTGTGTGTGTGTGTGTGTGTGTGTGTGTGTGTGTGTGTGTGTGTGTGTGTGTGTGTGTATGTGTGTATGTATGTATGCACGCATGTTTAACAGAGGCTGTGCCATGACAACTTGTGGTTAAAATAACCGCCTGAACTAAATATTTGATCTAAAATTATCAATAACAAATATAATATTTAGCACGCAGTATGAATGTCACGGAGGAGTTAGCAAGTTCCACCCATTCCCCAAGAGTTTTTGGCAGAGGAAATGAAACTTTTCTTTATAAGAGGGACCGATTGACACGTATGACTACAATTCTAACGAATGGCACCTAATGAAGATTAGATCTCAGTGCCGAATTTAACGTGCCGTTACCAACTGAATAGCAATTCTTATTATCAAGATTTTCTGATATCCCCTGATGTAGCAACGAGAAATGACTGTTGGTTTACATTCCATGTTTACTGTATCTGCATCCAGCTGCACATTCGAATGTGTCAGTGGTTAGATCTTTGGCTTCATTGTGCAGCATCAATGTTACCAACATCAGTTTCAAGGCGGTACCCACAGAAAAAGACGTCGGGTTTGAAATAAGACAGCCCTGAGCTTGAAACTAGAAGAAATTATCGACGTCATCATTTCTAATGCAGAACGCCTGCGATCATTGCTAATGGAGTAGTGCGTCGGTAGCCCTCTGCGAACGTGTTACGTGTCTGGAGGTTTGCTCTTATTAAATTCCAGACAAATTCCATTAAGCAGCAGCAGTCAAAAATGAATAATCGTTAACTAAACTGAGAATAAATCAGGCACAGCTAGAAATTTTAATTTTAAATCTCATCACGATGCAATTTGTGACCGCGGCATATGCTGTGTAGAAAAACATTATTATGGATCTAACAAATAAATCCGAAATCAATGCATAAACGGTGAATATTAGTTCAACCACTAAAACATTCAAGGAACAATTGGTCATCTCGAAGACAAGCTTTCTGAAGTTGAACATTGATTGATGTCATATGGCTGATATTATTGGAATAAGCCCATTTAGAGTATCGCCAAATTTCTTATTTGAATGGCCAATTTCGTGTCGGACTGTAAAAAAACAGACCGACAAAGTTAAAGGAAGACATTTCATATACTACACCATTTCCGATAAATTTTCGGTATATTTCCGATAAAAGGGATACATTTTAACAAAATTAATACTACAAAAGCGTTTCTGATAATTAAATAATAGATTACAAACTTAATCAACGGCGGGCGAGCCCAACTATTGGTTACATCACAAACTAACATAATTTTGAACAGCAAAAATATTGCACGTGTTTGCGAAAGCGAAAATTAAAGTACAGCGCTACTGCAAGTTATTCAGTGTGTTGTATTAAAACTAGGCAAATTTTGAAATAAAAATTCAAATTACAAATTTACCGCTGTGCTCACGCATGAGCTGTCGAATGTGTATAGTTCATCACAAACTAACACATCTGAACTGAGAGGTACAGCACCTGTTTCTTTGTGCAATGCGTTTCCGAAATGCACGCGCTAGTGCCCTTCTAACTAGCGAATGGCAAAATGTGTGTACCAGCGAATAACTAGTGGCGCGAACGCGAAATTGTGTTTGTATGGTAATAATTCTTCACGTAAGTCATTTTTGAAAAATGGTATGTTTCCCTTCAATATTTTAAAGAGTAGATTGTTTTGACCTGCAGTTTAAGATTTGGTCCGGTCTTGCTTTAACGCACATATTTCTGACAGTGACATGGAACAAAAATTCTTAAACTTTCTTAACATAATTGTAAAATTTTAAATAATAGCCGCTACGCGGATTATTAACCATAAAATTATAGGAATTAGCCAAACCTACTCTTTTAGATGAAATTATTCGGACTTCTGATCGGGATCAATAATTTTAGATTGGGGCTCGGGACGCTAATTGAGTTTTGAGACTGGGATTTTTCGGGGTTCGGGTGAGTGGTCAGGTTCATCTGGATAAGAAAATTATAACGAAGTTGTTTCACTCCCCCTATTAGCTCCCCAATATTAGTTCTTTTATATATTAATATTTCGATAATTGTAACATGATTATTCACCTAAAGGTTTCATGTACAGCAGGCTGCAGTTACTTCACTTTGCAAAGTGAACGTAATGGACTAACGGCAATTGCTATGAAGTTACAATAATTGTTGAAAAATTATACATACTAAGTACGAAGCATTAGCTGCTTTGACGGAGTTTAGCTCACACAGAAACGTATGGAGGCTCAGGGGGGGGGTACGTCGAGAAAAATTATTAATTTGTAGCCACGAAATAGTATTTCGTGAGCACGGACTACAAACATGTGGTACATGCCTTGAACATGTTTATATAGTGAATGATAGCTCTGGCCAAAGGGCCATACACACTGGACAACGGTCAGTTTTCAATTGTCATTCAACTTCCCCAGGGATTTGACATACTTCCGGATAGATGCGTACTTTGACTTTTAAAAAATGTCAGATGCTCCGTGAATCCGTTGGGATTCTTAATGCTCCCACATAGAGGGTAACAGCATCATACATTGAACAACTCAAGCTATAGTATACAGAATCGTGAAATTTGCATGCTAGAAACCTTTTGCAGGCGCTCAGCTTGAACTGTTTAAGCTAGAGCTAGAAGCCAAAATGTGAAGCAGGGCAAAGTTGTAACAGAGGAAAACAGGGTAAACCACGTTGGACTAGGGATAGGCAAGTAATATTAATGTAATTAGTCACGAGCTTTGTGCACCCTGTTTAGTCTCACTGCCTATTTAACTGGTAATCATAATAACCACGCTTTTCATAAAACTGGTAAATGAGATGTGGATATCTGCAGCAGTTGTCATTCATTAATCTAAAAAACAACTGCTGCACTAGCTGATTTCGTATTTCCTGCGCACGGATTAACAATTCGTGTCCAGGAATTAGTATTTCGTGCGCCAGGGCTAGTAATTCGTGGCCACGAGTTAATAATTTTCTTCAACGTGGCCCTTCGGGGGTTCCATAACGGTTTCATTCCAGTATACTAGTTACAAGATTGGCAAATGACATCAACCGTGGCGGTCGACCCAGCATAATAAATTAGCTGCATTCTCTCTCTGTAGAGGTAATTGTGTTTACGTAACTAAATACACAAGCTGTTTTAAAAATTGCGAAATCTTGGCAATCATGTGATGCGGCTATAGTTAATAAACTTCAATAAAAATATCACAAAATTTATGCCATTAATAACTTGGTAAATGACTCATTTTTCTGAGCAAACCTCAAAAACCTGAAGCAAACGCTGTTTTTTTCAAATAAGTAAACTTTTAAACTTCTGAGTTGGGATAGGAGCAGAGATTCGGAAATTGGATTCGGGACGGGACTGAATGTTCAGGAACGGGGTTGGGGATTTGAGAAAAATTCAGAAAGGTGGGGTGGGGAAGGTCGGGATCGTAACAATGCTTGCTCTATAAGCAGCAAACAAATCACTACGTATCCACACTGAAACCGTAAAACGTGAATCGTAGAAATGGATGTGTCATTCACAAGAATTGGCCCAGAACAAAATAAATCAATGTACAAAACATAATTTATGCTTGATTTAGTAACTACCGTCTAAGAACTTTCAGACTACGCAAAATTGCAAACGACTAAACTTGTCTGAGCTCCAACAGGAAGAACGTGGTATTTGAAAAAACGTACACATTACACATCTCACATCTGCCAATATATGTCACTGATTTTTCGTCGTCTAATTCTGTGCAATTATTTTCAAAGGTGCCGTCAGACAAAACTTCGTGCAATGAACAGCTCCATAACGAAGCAAGACGAATTAATTAAACGACGAAAGATCATTTCATCTGAAAATGACACGAAATCACGTCATTACGCCGCACTGAAAACGAATGTGAGGCACTTAACAATTCATGAATTCAGAGAAACCGTTGCAAAACTTCACCCTTCTGAAGTACAACTGCCTTTCCGCTTGTTGGCTAACGAATATGAATGAAGCCGTTAAAGGAGGCAGCAATTCTCATACGCTAGCTGTATAATTTGTAACCTTGCACCAGAAAAACATCGCCACATTGTGCAAATTTTGCGCGACATCGCGCACACAGTGCTGAATGATTGCTCAACTACATCAACGCTAATTTAACAGTGCTAGTAGCCAGTACGTAGTCTCCACCTAGGGCAACGCGCATGAGTTGATAAAGGAGAGTGTTCCCCAGAGGCTTAGATCACATAAAACCAGCAGCCTGCAAATATAACTTCAATCGTAATGGATTGTCAAGGGAAAATACGATCATTGACCATAGAAGCACGTCATAGATATTGCGCTATGCACTTTCCATAATTATTATTATTCGGTTATTGAGGAAGAGAATGTTGACCACAATATAACATTCTCCTAGGCCTAGAATTACGTCCATATATGGCAAGTGTGCAACTGGATATTCGTCGCCAAATTCTAGTCATTTCAAGAAACCAAAAAATGAGTGTTACACTTTTTATGACCTGAAACGATAATTGCGATTTTTAGTAAAACGCAGGCTAAGTGGTTGAAACAATTCTGAATATCCGCTTCGCTATTAGGAAAACAGTTAGAAAAAATATACCGCCCATGTTATAAACTAATTAATATTTACAAAATGTGCTGTCTAAGCAAACAAACCCTTTTGCGTCACTATTAAAGTAATTCGGGACAGTTGGGCAGTTGATCTGTTATGCTATTCTACTCTTAGTTCTATCGCGACACAAACGCTGTTTTCGGGCGAGCCAAGTGACGCAATTATCAAAGACCGCAAACTTCAATCCCTTTCCCCAATAACTGGTTAATCCTTTCTTGAGTTTTAGTTATTTACACTGCCAAAGTATAATGCAGTGAACGATGTAAAGCTGTATGAACATACTTAAGAACTTACGATTTGTATTAATTAACTTTCAGCTTCTTTTCAAAGATTATTAAATTGAAACTCCTCTCCCGCCCTACCGTTACCCGCTTTCCCTTCCTATTTCTTGTTTTTCTCATTCAAATTTCCAAACACGAACTGATTATTTATTGATGTTAATTAATTTCAAGTATTGAAAGAAAATTAATGAAGTATCCTCACCCTCGATTTGCCCTTTCCTGTTCCCAATATCAAGTAGAAAGGAAAAAATTTAGAAAATTCGTGTCATAACATCAAGCAAATTTGAATGGACAAAGCCGCCATTATTTTGCAAGTAATAAAGCTCTGGCTTCTTGATAGCACTAGTATAAATTATACACAAACTCCACGTGTTCATGAGAAATTAGTTGCTCTTTAACTGCTGTCTGGACAAGATGTGCAAGTATGATGCGGAAGATCGTATTTAGAACAACAGGCCGATTAGGGATATTGAACGTTATAAAGTTAGCGTTAAGAAACGCAGAAAACTTGCTTAAAATAACACTAAAATACTTACATGTCATTGCGCTGACTAATTTTACACTATTTATTGCTCTACTTTCATAAACAACGAAACTGTGCCTTAAACAAATAATCTCACAAACTTGAAAGCTGGGCTTAAACACAGAAAATACTTCGATGTTTTGATGATAGAAAGGCAGGCGGGGTTCAGCCTTCGAGGAAAACATAAAATCATTAAATAAAAATCGAGAAAAGTTTAGATCTGAGTCAGGTGAAGCTACACTAACCTCACGAGATGAAATTCAATTACCGAGGATATGTAAATGCGTGATTCGCTTATTAGTTATCTTTACAAATTTACCTCACCTCACCCCAGGCCCCCACCACGGCGCCAGTGGCCTACGTACTCTCCCACAAACACGTTAAGCAACTTTTCGATTTCAAGATGAGCGCATATAAGTTTACGAGAGCCTAAGATTTAATTATCAATTATTAGCAAGCATACAGAAAATATAAGCCATTAAATCTGCAATTCAGTTACATGAGTTAACTTTACATGTATTTGTCTAACAACTACAGAATCACTTGTGACTTTGTATATGATCCATTTCTCTAAGCACGTGGGCTTGCTGGCTCAACGGGTGAAGCTTATTATTTTAAGGGACAGCTACAGAAAGTGGGTAGAAGTAGTACTGTATTCAGTCAGAGACTTATATACAGTACAACGTCTGAGCCACTGGCTTCAGTAACTTTTTAAAAGCTGCTGCTGCCATCTATTGGCGAGTACTGCTCTTTAGACTACGACCATTTGCGAGCTCAACGCATCAATAAGTACAAACTAGGAGAAATATTAAGTAAACGAACATGTTCACCAATAATCAAACAAACAATCATGGTCAATATAGTAAGCGAGCAGTTTAAAATGAAGCCATTTAGAACAGAATGAGTCGGTGCATCGATTGTGTTTCACGGTCAATGCCCAATCCTCGTTTGCAGTTTCCTAATGACATACAAAGTTCTCTCGTGCAAGAAATTTAATTGATAGAAATTTAAATCTTAGTAACTGAAGTTTGTAAATTTGCCAAGAGTTATTCTTTTGATGGCTTCATCTTGTTATACAGACTATGTATATAAGGTCAGCAGTCACACAACGGTTTCCCAGTTACTGTATTCGTGATAACTCTCACTTTAACAATCGCAGAATTTCGCGTTTTTCCTCAATAGACTATAAACATCGTAATTAATAAATTACATTTTAACTACAGTCTGATTAAGCAACAATTAAAAACAAACAAACAAATATACAGACATGCACGCAAACAAACAAACAAACAAACAAACAAACAAACAAACAAAAAACAGAAACCAAATAAGATTGGTACTTACTGTGTATCGCTGGTGAGAGAAGAGTTCCTCGACATGGATTTTGGGGACAACTCGAAGTCGCTGTCTGAGCGATAAAGGAAGGACTCTCTTCTTGATGGCGGGAAGTTTGCCAACACCAAACCAGAACCTGGACTAGAGCCATCCAGTGGACTACGTCCCGGAGATGCACCATTTTCCACATCAAAGCTGAAAAATTATGATTTACATGAATATTTTGCCCAAACACTTTTTATACCTACATATAACAAAAATCAGCAACTACAGTCACAGTGTGTTTCAAATGAACAGTGCACGTTTTGGCGTGCACCCGATTTGATGTGGTGCTACATTAGTAGTAATGTATAACCATAACATGGAGGTTTGTGATGACGTTAATAATACGCAGAAAAAGATGCTGACAATGATAGTGTTGATGAAGATGACGACCTTGATAAAGAAGAAGGTGGTGGTGACAGTGGTGGTGATGATGATGATGATATGACAAGGGCGAACTGATTAGGGTAATAATGGTGATGGTAATGATGGGGCTAATGTATGTAATGGTGATGAAAATGGGAAATATGCAAAGCCAGTTGGTCTCCACACATATGTTTTAATTACAAGATAAGTCGTTAAGGAGTTTTACATCAAAAATGTTAAATTAAACCAGAGACCACATGATATACTTCTTACAGCATAATGTTATCTTGAAAAGCTCATATTTATGTTGCATTTCTCGAAAGTCTAGAAAATGCTAAACAGAGTGTAACAAAGAAAATGCAACAGGTTTGTTTTTGAACAATTAGATTTCAGAAATGATCCAGACAAAGTTCAGGTTTGACACTTTACTGCCTGAACGCCATTAAATATTATTATTACAATCAACTCTTTTGAAATTTGGAAAAGAAGTACCCAATAACTGTGAAACTATACCTATGATGATGTTTTAGATATAACAGTGGTTGGGCATGGTGTCGTCGTCGCTGCCATAAAGTACGTATATAACCAGTTGAACCACGTTTAGTTACTGTTTTAGGTGAATCCATATTTACAGCTCGTTGACTAATGATTCACTTTCACAATGTAGTTTCGCCAGAGAAGCTATAGATAACTTCGCTCTTACAGTACAACAGTTGGAAAAATTTGCTATATCCTTGGCAATACTTCTTGAATCAGGAATCAGGGGGTAATTACATGCAAATTACAGGCTGCAACGAGGCAGCAAATTAACGCAGCTGCAGTATAAATAACCCTGATCAATCACGATGACAAACTTGGGACGGTTACTTTAGGATTGTTCTAGAAATTAGATTGATCACAGGATGCACTACATAAAATAGAGCAGATTCTGTGCTGGAGGCCGATATAGGCACGGAAAGAAATCCAGAGGTCTAGTCTATAGTAGAAATAATACATGATGCGTCATAATAACTTAGCCGCGACAATCTTACTGAAGTCAGCGAGTAGTCAACAAACAGCGACAGCAACAAACAGTCTACAATTTAATTTTCAGTGTGAATACCTTTTTGCTGACGCGCTGACATCTATTATTGTTAATATTATTATCATTATTATATTATTATCTGACATCTGGTTTCTGCTATTGATCTACTATAACACCCAGTCTCTCACGCAGAAACAAAAATTAATAGGTTTGGATAGGCTTAATTTTGGATAGCTTTAATAAGAATTGCACGTAATTTTCTTATTTTTGAAACTGAATGGCCCTAATCTTGCCATCAAATCTTTGCTAAAAAATACACAACAACAACAGCAATAATAATAATAATAATAATAATAATAATAATAATAATAATAATAATAATAATAATAATAATAATAATAATAATTATAATAATAATAATATAATAATAATAATTCCATCAAAATAACATCGCGATAGAAATGCAGCATTATGCTACATGAGGAAGAGAAGTCTTAGAAGGCAATTTTAAAGCATGTCACAAAAACTTTCCGTACAATGTTATATTACTTAGAATTACGTTTACCTGTTTTAAAGACTTATGTAACTAGAAAAGAAAATTCTTAGTAATTTAAAATATTTGCGCCAAATGGTAAAATGTCACTGACTCACCAAAATACAATAATTTATACTTTTTTGCTTAGTTAGTTAAGTGTGGGCTACGAATACTGTAAATTTGTTTCAAACGACTTATCGTCAAAATGGCTGCCCCTAATGGAAATTGCTGGAGTTTAAATTTTCAAGTGTTACACAGCGCCGCTGCTATTACAAGCTCTGTGTGCAAGAAGACAGTCATGTAAGTCATACAAAATTTCAAGACCATTTTTAGCTTCATGTAAGTAAACAGTCTTCTTATGCTTGAAAGGAATTAAAGAACGGTATCTGTGCAAAAAATCAATCGGTTTGAAAGTCACGGTACGTGAACGTGAACTAAAACTTACTTGGAGGCAGCCTAAAGTAATAACCTAAGTTCGCTGTGATCAACTTTGTTTTCAGCTTCCTTTTTATTAACCATATTTGGTGATGTAATAAAGCTTTGTATATAAAGAACTGTGTCAATACATATAGGATTGTATATAAAATATCGGTTATTCACAATAATGGGGTCCTCAATACAGGTTTGATTGCAATTTTTCATGTACACTACACCAATATTATCTCAATTATGTCACAGTGGAATCTTTAAGATTCTTCGTAAGTGCAGCTAGGCCATATTGCACTGAGGCACACATAATGCACCTTCATAGATATTTCCTTTTAACCATTACCCGAATAAGTTTTTTTACACATGAGCGTAATGTAAATTCAAATAACGCGAATGGAGACCACATAGTCATCACGTAATAATCGGGGTGTGGGGAAGCTGCACAAAGAAAACGCATGCGGTTGAAAATGCGGTTGGAAGTAATCTTGCGTAAATGACGATAATACTCCACAAGACTCTCAGTTCCTTAATTTGATAGCAAGCTTTCGAGATCATATTTCACATCGAGAAAGCCTACGCTGTAAAGAGAGAAAACGTCGAAAACAGACGTTTTCAAGTGATGTTTCAATGGAATAGAGAAATGAGATTTAGATCATTAAAGTCTAAGGGTAGAACAGTGCATAACAAACAAACCTGATATAAAGGTTTGAGGTTTATCACAACTCCAATAATACTTACTTAAAAATCTGCTTATTGAGCAAGGCCCTTATACATTAAGTATGTCCCAAAGAGTATTAATGCCATGTTTACAAAATCAATAATAAATAAACACCGCATGGACGAGCACGCAATTTTGACGCATTCTTGCACCTTAGTACACGAAATATAACTTTTGCAAATAAAAAAATCGCATTCCACTTGTCTTTTCAAAACGTTCAGTTACTCTATTCCAAGCCAATCTCATAACACTCACACGGAACAGCAAACCTTTGCCTAAGTGTTTTCTAAACTTACACAATTATATTTAAAGCTTACGATGTTACCGGCAGCAGGAGATGAAAAATCTTTAAGAGTGTTGGAAATGGGCTTTTCGTTCTCGGACACTTGGATCATTGTTGCGTATGTGTGGTGTATCAATTACATTAAGTGTACTTCAGAAACTATGTTCGTAAGTTGTAATTAAATGTATTCAAGGTATGGAATTATGACTGGGTATGGCACACTGGAATGCAGAATGTCAAGTATTAGAAGGTTTTATAATTTTATGTCATCTCAGAGATCAGTCACGCTGAAAGTTGTGTAAAATGTAGCCTAATGTTCTAAATTCTCATTTTCATGCACCGGGGAATGTTCAACAATGGTCGCCTTACAAATTTAAGGTAAGAGATAAGATCTCCTGTAGTCACCGACAAAGCTGATGGATGGGCGTCATTGAAACTGGAGTTACCCACCACACTGCTATTACAGCGCAACAGAGTTGTGTATAATATTGGTATGATGTGACGGACTGCTGCTAGTTAATGTTGTAAACCAATTAGTAGGGAAAGAGAATCGTTGACCTGTCGCTGATGCAAAGGAAATAACCTACCCGAAGCTGACTATGACAAGAAGAAAAGCTAGCTTTACTTGGCCAAGCAAACAAAGACAAATTTGGATTAACCCTTATATAATTACACATCTAATAAATTAGCTAACTGTATAATAGTACCGAATTTGGCTACTTATTTTAACTCCCACAAAGAGCAATTAAAAACGATGTACTATAAAAACAATACCTAGGTGCCAAAAATGTTCTGAAATCAAATACGTTTACAATCAGGACAATTCAGGGCGACAAAATCCCAACGTTTCAGGAAAAATCTGCTAAAAACGCAACTAGCCATGGAAAAATAGGACCTAAAGTATTTTAGTTACACCTCTATTGGCTAGTCTAGAAGTAATGGCTTTTACTTTAATGAACCATGTGTTTCGAAAAAAAATCAATATTACAATTCATTTGGGCGAGTACTTGCGATTTGAAAACAGGAAGGTGCAGAAGGCATTTTCCAAAGGACGGTAAAAATTTAAATTCTTCAAAGGTGAAAATTTACATCCGATGAATAAAACATCATCCTCTTTATGAGCTCTTGTTTTGCCTCATATGCCTCACTTGGAAATTCTTTTAATGATTTAAGCTTCCCGGACGGGGTACAAACATAGGTGACTGCCATCTTTTTTCACCGCACTGTGCAGCTTCATCCTTCATATTATCATCAGCTGCTAAAATGTTCCCTTTGTTCCCTTTATTGTAATAAATTCGTATTCGTAACAACACAAGCAGAAAAAACCACAAAACCGCGATTTCTAATAAACAACAACAAAATTTACACTTATTGACACATAATGCGTGCAAGCAGTTATTTATGGTGCTTAATTTTCACCGCTATCAATCATGTAGCTGTAAATCTTTGTCCAACAAGCCAAAGGTTACGAAATAAAGCACATAGACGAATCCCTGCCAATCACTGAAGCTGTTGTGTCGAAACTGAAGCTCGCGGACATCTCAGCTAATTGGACGCAGCTTCATAGAAACGTATAAAGTACAGACTCATCAGCTAAATTGGAAATTCGAGCGACCATATGCACATGTCACCTTCTGTTCCATTCACACAGAATAATAGCCCATGTCAACAGGAAACATATGAAATCAACGATCAGCTTTATTTCAATTGCAACTTCGGATGTAGACTCCTGCGCATGCGCAGCCAGCAACGGCAATTGATCAAAATAACATTGACTGTCGCTCATTACCGGTGAGGTTTATATAAGTCCTATGTTAACAGAGAAATAATCCGGCCATTTATCATGGAAACACCAGGTAAATGGGTCACGTCAACCATGACAAAATGCGGCCAATGAGCATCGATTAATTAACCAAGAGAAAACAAATCAAATTAAAAAGGAAGGCAGCGTAGGCATGATTTTACATAATCCTAAAAAGATTACACTACTTTTTGAGGTGAATTAGCCAATGTGCCAGACAAAATCACAAAAAGCTTGCTTTCTTGTTACGCGTAAAAATTTGCTCAATTCAGTTACAGTGTCGTTAACGAAAAGACGATTTCAAGAAGCAAAATATTTTGACAATTTAATAGGATCGCGTGTAAGTTTGGAAATATGTCAATACGTCACAGATAAGATAAGATTCTAAGATACGATCCTTGCACTAACAAGGAAGGTAGAGTATCGACTTTAGAAACTCCGAGGGCAGACTGACAGGCAAACCATCATCAAACATCGCCAGTTTCAACACAAGACTATCAAACTGTAACTTTTAAAGCTACTGCCATTTTAGTCGTCTATGTAAGTTATTTTTTCCTCTACTTAGTCTCTCTGTTTAGGTATTTTATGTTTTTTCGTTTAATGATAAAATTTTTACTGCACAATGTACTTGAATTAAATTGAAATTTATTTTTTCTCCAATTTACAAATGTACAGTAACCGCTTCCTGTCTGTGAGGATGCAATAGTTAAATAGTATAAAGGCAAATAAAGCCTAATTGCTAGTAATAAGTGAAAAGGAGATAGGATAGCGAGCCGACCAAAAGGTCATCAAGTCAGCCGTCCTTTTAACATGTTAAAATTAAATGATCACATGCGACACTAGTGAGTAATGAGACACAGACAATAATTTAAAATTTAACCAGTTTGATTTCCTAAATTAGTAGTTTCTAAACAAAAATTGAGGTAATTAACACATAATTTTATCTATACTTGCAGTTGGGTTGATAAATGAATGTTTCATTTAACAATATTGTCATTTATTATGTTACAGTGACAGAAAAAAGCACCAAGTATAGCTTAAGCAATGATATTCAGTCCTTAGTAATATTCTACAAATTATCAAAACAAAAAAAATAAATTACAATATTCATGAGTTTAATGCTATGTGGAAATTATATAAAAAAAAAACAGAATTTAAGAGGAATTGCTTTTTACTATTAAGAAGATATTTTTCCAAGTACTTTTTTCTATATTCATATACATATACAAATGCATACGTACATACATATACCCACATACATATACACACATGCATACTCATACATATATATGCATAGGGGATAGTCATGAATACCTGGACATCATACCCATAGCATATTCGGATTCTTGAGAATCCTGTCACCACTAGTGAACGTTTTTTTGCTAATATTTTGCACTGCATAATTCATTTTTTTATAATTGTTGTTCAGGTTAATAGTTAGTACAAGTAACAACCACCTACTTTTAATAAACGTAATGTTAGTTAATGCTAGTATAATTTACTAGTAGAATCTTTTTAAGTTTAGAAGCCATACAAGAAACTGATGGGAATTATAACGATTGGCTTAACGATATAACTGTGACATAAATATATTGTAAATTATTTTGTATTGTTTTTTATAGCCAGCATAAGTGCTGCATGCCTGCTGCCATCTTCTTTCATAAAAATGTATTATTAGCGCAAAATATCCTGATCTGATAGTTAGTTTATCAAAATAGATGATTTAATCGCTAAACTTGTCAAAACGCTGCAAAAGCAGGTTTCATTACAGTTTACAGCCTTTCCTGGCCAACCGCACTAACCTACTGGCACCATCTAGCTGCACGCTAGTGAGATATTTACAGTACACTCGAGCAATGAAGCCTCACAAGTTGTTATCAAGAGAGTTAGTACAAATGACTACTTTTCAATATGTGTTAATTTTCATTAAGGGCTAATAAATAAATATATAAATACACTCTGTAACAATGCAAAACTAAAAAAATCTGCGCTTTGTAACAAATAAAAAGTTTGTCATTGTGACAAAGTTAATATCATGATGTTCAAATTTTGCGTCACTATGTAACTACAAAGATCGCCATGTAACAAAAATGGTGCATTACGTAACAAACTGACGCATGTCTAGTTGTGGTCTGCAGTTGTGTGTTGTCGCAAGCTGTATGTGGTCTAATTGTTGCTAGTTCCAGCTCGATCTACAGTCTGGTCTGGGGTCTGATGTATCAGAGGTCGACGTATTAGGGGTCTGGTCGATCTGACGTATGGTCTACCACGTAGTTCTTGATCATGGTCTAGTTCCATAAAGATTTATTTTTGAAAGATAGAGATCGGATCTTCTCGGCGGGAGTTTCAGTTTGGAAGTTCCGTCGTAGGAAATTTCGCAGACATATATAACAAACTGTTTTCAATTTGGAGTCAATCAGACCAACCACAGGCCTCTGAGAGATTAAACCGTAGGCAAACAGGACTTTGCACAACTAGCCATATTCAGGGCCGGAACTAGATGTGGCAAGCAGGGGGGGGGGGGAGGCGAGGTATCCGAAGTGGGTAAATAATGGTTAATTTTTTACCTAATTCTAATTCATATTGAAAATGATTACATGCGAACTGCAATTTTCACTGCAAAAAAAATATTTGTCCGATTTTGCAGGGGGGCGCAAGTTTTGACAAGGGGGGCGCGCGCCCCCCTTCGCTCCCCCTAGTTCCGCCCCTGGCCATATTTAAGATAGATCTTCCCAGAAGCAGATAAACCAGGCACAAATTACAGATGGATCTAATCTCTGAGACCACTATTAGATCAGATCTCAAACAGATGACCACAAATCAGGTCCTAAACTAACCAGCAACATCACAGATTTCAGAAAAATCAGACCCCAGACAGACCAGACTCCCGACGGAGCAGCCACAAACAAGACACACCGAGCCAGTGTTAGACGCGTTAGAGCAGAAAGAAATTGACATGACCAGTACAATTATTAGACCACATGGAGACCGTGACAAATCCCGACTATAGACTATGACCATCGTGTTACATAATGTATCATTTTTCTTAAGTAATGATTACTGCATGGCACAAAAATTGTTACACAGTGATTATTACATAATGACATAAAAATTTATGTTACTCAATGCAGCATGTTTTGCTACATAATGTCGTACTATTACATAATAAGCCTTAACGCCATTATACCATGTTTCGAATCATTTAAAGCTTGCTCTGCACTGTAACGTTCATACATACTATTATTATGGAAAAGCAAACTAATTTAACAACTGTGACCTGTTGGCTAATGACACTGGTCGTCATTGTAAAATTTTACAATAAAATTCCCAAGCGCGTACCAAAACCTTTTAGTGTAATGGAAAACTGAAATATCCACCGCACTGTATTATTATATAAGAATAATTATTTACGTACTGCTAAAGCGTTGGCAATGTGGGCGGTCTTCGTGTAAGCCTAATACAATAAACGATGCTGAACACATTGCAGTATGAACGAAAGTAAAAAATGCTACAATTTATAATAGTTATTCCACGCCATCCGACTTTCCGAGTCACTAACAAATCCAAATTGAATCAGCCTTAGAAGTCAGGTTTTGCATTTCGAGTTAAAATACTGACTACCAAAGAGTCATCCTAAACAAATACAAAAACTATCTCATGGCATTTTGCAGACATTTAAACCGATTCTCTATTAAAAATAACACAAATTGCCAAGTATGGTTTCTGAATGGCGTGTTTTGGTAGCTGGACTATGTAAAAGGCTCATTAAGCCAAAGCAAAAATACCACAACATGGTAAATATCATACTCACAGCGACCTTGCGGAACGTGCCTTCGGTACGGGTCTTGGCCCTGACCTCAATCTCGCAGGAATTGGTGACGTTGGAGATCCGTGGTACGAATGAGGATACAGAAGCCCGTCCGATCCCATCATGCTCCGTGAAGTAGCCATCTTGCTTAAGCACGTTTGCCGAATTTATAATAGTTGCTGAGCAATATTCATTTCCACCACTGCACTAGTGTCCATTCATCGACTACAAAAATTATGCGTACTTCCTCCGTGAATTATTTTCATTTTCAAAGAAAATATCAAACACCGTTAGCATTACTCTGCACCACTTGTTTAAAACAATATGCAAGGAAAAATTCGTGTGAAATTTCCAACACCTTCGAAGTGTCCTTATGACGTCACGCGCAAGATGACGTATATTCAACAGCAATTCCAAATCTTGAAATACTGCAGATGCAAGATTAAAATGAAGAACCATCTGAAGCCAACACATAGAGCAAAGAATAACCACGAAGAGAACTTCAGTCTCGAAGGAAAGTGCTCTTTCACCGGTATGAAATTACAGACCTAGCAACCCTTTCTGGTGAGGCTCCACTTCCTCAAATCACATGTGTTTGAAATACATAATCGGTATTGATTTCTTCTTAAGCAAAGTACAGGGTAGAAACCTACAATAAGGTTACAACGTTCATATTATTAAAATCCCAAGGAAACTGATCAATACTGCATGCATAAACTGCAAAAAGCAACAAATCTCTGACTCCCCAGGCGATAATCTAAGCGTGGAAAATCATTCTCGGAGAATATTAAATCGTTCATTGTGTGTTATTCGACGAGAAGTCGAGAGAAATTTCATAAATACAATCCAAAATATACATAACCAGGCAATGCAAAATAAATGAAACGTCATAAAACGCGTTTCTGGTAATCATATGACAAATGCTAATTAAGGCTTCTGCTGCTGTTTAGCAAACTGGCAAAAGTTGACCTGCAAAATTTAGTTACTAAGGTCATTAGCTACTCAACTTATTTAATTACTCGCGTATTTACAAACTAAAATATCATTCAAACCATTACGTCCTCATTAAAGCAAGCATTTACGCTTTCTCAACCTGAACAGAAAAAAATGCATCTACCAATAGAATTTGATCAGAGCTAGGGCGTTTGATCAAACGTGTTAGGGCGTCTTTTTCCAATTATAAACCTTGAAATTTTGGCAAAAATCTTGACCCATGTTTCGAAGAAACTGACACGGGAGAACTTCGAAGAAGCCTCCTGCGTTTGGTACCCATGACAACCTAAGAGAACATAATTTGTGGAACATTTGTAGAATTGTATTAAACTTCACTAAGTTAAATTATTAAAAATCTAACTTTGGTAAACAGAATTAAAATGTTGGGACTATATAACAAGAAAAAATTTGAAGTATGGTGAACCTTGCTTTCTGTTTCCGTAAACTTTCAACGCTTATATTGCATTCAAAACGATGACGCTGCACAGAGACTAAATTGTCACGACCTTGTTCAGCCAATGGCAATTCGACTTTTACCAGTCAAGTTATTCCACTTAAGAAGAATGCAATATTATCTGGCTTCATATACATAACGAGTGAAGTCAGAAGTGTATGTGGACACTGTGTTTAACTATTGATCAGAGAAGCTTCCTGTAACTTCATTTCCCACTGAGAAGGCGAGATAATGAAAATGCCTATTCAGTTTGCACGGTGGCATCACAAACATAATGTATGGAGCTAGGCACCAGCCGAGAAGCAATTTGTCGAGGTAACTCGTGATCTAAATGGCTTCATCAGAAAGTGTTAAGATATGACAAGGAAATCGCGCAGGATCACTCGCTGCATTTTTTCTTAGAAACATGTTGCAAATGTCACTATAGTACACCAAAGTTGCGGCTGAAAGCTAAACGAAAACCAACCCTCGAATAACATTCATTGTATATTTAAACATATTGAAATTACAACATATTATGCGCGCATCAAACGCCTTGCTTAAAAATGCAAAAGAAATTTAAATCATTCGTATCTCTTACTAAACAAACCTCGCTGCGGACCTATATGAAAAATATTAGGTATGCTGGTGGACAGTACGAAGGCACGCATAACAAAGCTTCTGCAGTTCTTTCAGAATTTCGCTATTCTACTTGACGAAATCTTTGTATTTAACTGTGTATATGTAAAAATTAGTCGTCGAATCAATTTGCAATAACTTTAAAGGCCTTACACAGCTTTAATCCACAGGATTGTATCGCAAAATGCGTAATATAATTGCTGACAAGTACGGAATTCTGCGAGGCTGCGAACATACAGAGGATGCTGGACAGCAGAATTCAGTTTTAGCTTGTTAAAATAATTATTGTGTTACATTATCGGCGCTATTTAGCTGAGTTGTAGATTATTATATTATCGGTTTTCATTACATAGTGGGCAACGGTATTCATCAAAAAGTAAAAAAATAGTATTAATAATCTCTCGTTTAACGTTTTGGATTGTTTGTAGTTGATGATAGTAACTGTAGCTGCAAAAGAAATTCGCTAAAGCACCCTTCGGAATACGTGTTTATACAGCCGTATACGGTTTACAGTAACCCGATGACGCCATTTTTCGTTCAAAATGAGCGCGCCCAATCTTGAAGTGCTCGTGACTTTAAACTGATTTTACTAATAATTACACGAGGCGCTTATCACAATTTTATTGCTGGAACTTACTAAAATTTTTCTCAAATATTAAAATAAGCTGAACTTCATACAAACTCAATGTGTATGAAGGACTGGCGACTACATTTCTGCTCATATGATTTACAACAAAGTGCGAAACGTTTTTCGAACATTTTTGGCAACATTTATTTAACACTCCATTAGGCGTCATAAATACAAACACTGCGAGGGTGCAGGTGACAGTGCAACATTGGAAAGAATGATGGCAAGTGTTACGACCAAGGATAAGTGTGACTCACGGAGATGATGATGAAGAATACAACAGCGCAACTTGAAAGCAAAGAATGTATGGACTGACGTACTAATTAAAAATTTAGAATAAATTACACCGAATATTATTTTTAAAACAGGAGTTTCTCTTGCCCAAAAGTGGAAATCTTCAAAAGTTCTTACGCATGGTCAGCAACTTAGTGTTTACTTTATATCTACGAAAAAGTTACTGCACTTTAATATGTATATGTCTGACAAATAATTTGACAATCAATACATTAGAGATTGAGCTTTGTTGCTAATATTCAATTGCAGTAATTTCGTCAGATATATAACCAATATTCACTATTAACTGTTTTTTAATGTCACTGATAACCATGCAGTCTAGAGTAAAATGTTTCCTGCACAGCTATAAATTTTACGAGACTTTCCACAAGATATTCCTTTGTTTTGAAAGAGCGGGCAATCCGGGTATGCTCCTGAAACTGTAAAATAATATGCTGCATTTATTTCAGGAGTTCTATAACTCACAGTTGCCATGACTACCTTTACAGCTACGCCCACATTTTTGGAATGGAAAATTTTTATATCAGCACTGCCATATGTTTAAATAGTTAATAACAATCACTCCGTTTAAAATTCATCCATACTGATCCAGTCTTTAAACTACAGTCATATACTTAAATAAACGAACCAAATATTACATGTATAATAAGATAATAAAGTTTGATTTGGCTAAGGTGCTTATATTTTGTTAAAACATACAATTTGCATTAGCAAACGAAATGCCAAAAATAATGTGTATGGAGGAGAAGCATAATTGTTTCATGCACAGCGTTACTGCTAAATTCTTAGTCCGTTTTTATGCACGGAAATTACAGCTTAACTGTACTCACATCCCGTATTAGGAACTCTTTCGCACAGCAAAATCGGGCAAACTATAAAAATGTACGGTGAAACATATTACATTAAGTTTAAAAAATAAACCAGAAAGAACACATTCAAACGTCTAGTTAAAACGAAAAGACGATGAATGCAATTCGATATTTAAAAAGCAATAAATCGGCGAATCACAACTAGATTTTTGAACATGACTTAGATAATAATCTTCTGTAAAGGAAAACACAACTTAATTTTAGGCTGTAGCTCAAAAATGACTTATACTGTATAAAATATTTCAGGGATACTTACTGTTTTTAAGGATTACTTACATTAAAGAATTATTACTTCAAGCACCATAGTTCAAAGTCTTCTAACCACAGACGAAAGTGCTGCTAGGGTCTCAAACGGATCCAGGGTCTAAAAAATCTCAAGTGCAAAATGTTGTGCACGTTTTTTTTAATTAGAGATGACTTTCGTTAAAGAATGATTACCTCGGAAACCGAAATGAATCTCCCTCTCCTCTTCTCTCTCTCTCTCTCTCTCTCTCTCTCTCTCTCTCTCTCTCTCTCTCTCTCCGCTCTCTCTCTTTCTCTCTCCTCTAATAAACAATGAAAGTAAGTAATTATTCGCATAGCACATGGCTGTCATCAAAACATTTCCACATCCAACCTCAAACCTATACTTGAATCAATTTAAAGATTAGAGCTCATTATTCATTGTTATTTTGTCAGCCTGAACGGGAGTGGCGTACCAATAAAACTGGCACTAATATTCAACGATTATCGAAGTATCTAGAAAGCACGCAAAAGCGAAGTCACCGAAAGCGCTTATCACAGTAGCTAGTTGAAATATAACTCATGCAGTTAGCTTAGCCTTCAACTGGCTTGAAATAGTGAAACCTAATAGACCCACAAAAGTGATGCTTCGAAATGCTACAATTGCACATAAGTAAAACTGCTAACTCTTTGAAAAATTACAAAAAGCAACAAAATTTAGACATTAAAATCAGTAGCGCAGTCTCTTATTTGACACAGCTTAAACGGCATTATTTTTCCAGTGCTACTCCACTTACGAAAGAAAACTGCTTCTGTATCGACTATCGACGCTGTACTTGCATTTGAAATCATGGCTGCCTCATATAGTTATAAACTTAAGGCGAAACTGAATCTACATCGGTTTTGTTGAGTATTTCAAGTATTTACGGCAGAAAACAGGTGGAAAATCAACAGCAACTTTGACTGCTCTTTTATTAATGAATGAGATGCAAACAATCACTATATTCACCATCTGATTCACGTATGCACTCTACAATTATGACAAGTTTTCCTGAATTATAGGTTTCTGCACAAGTAAGTAGTAATAAGTTACAGTAGCATTATATTGACAGATGTGTCAGTGGCAAATTCTTGAAGTATGTGATGTAACGCACCATAAAAAATGACGTGGGAGAATCGCACGAACTTCCGTAACACCAGTTACACCACAGAGTAGTAGCAAAAGCATGTTAAGAGAACACGAAGCAGTATTGGAATTTGCCTGGGAGAAGCAAGCATTGCGCAGTCGTTATGATGACATTTCTGCTCGGAATGGGAGAGGCTCTTTTAAGAGTTCATTATTGGAAACTACTGAACGTATTAATTAAAATGGGAAACCTTCACCGTGGCTTGGCAATTAATAACAGTCGAGACTAAAATAAAATCTTGCCTACATGTTTGTGCAACGTGGGCGGTGCATTGATAATTATCAAGCGAAGGAAAAACACAATCTATCAAAGCAAAGCTAAACTGATAAAAAGCAAAAGGAGGAGGAGGAGGAGAAGTGACAGAACAGAAGGAGGAGGGAAAGGGAAGAAAGGGTAAGAACTGAGAGAATAGAAGAAAATAAAGGATTTAAACGGAAGAAGCGGGAAGGAAGGAAGGAAGAGAAAGGAAAGGAGAGAACAGAACAGAAGAGAAAAGAAAAGATACAAGCTAATCGATATGAAAGAAAAACGAATGAAAGATAGTTAAAACTAAGCTGCACAAGTTACTTAAGGGAAAGTGTTGTGAATGAAGATTAATTCTTAATGTTGTGTATTAATGGTTCTTATTATATTAAAGTAGTTATTGTCTATGATACGAAGTAGGCACGTTCAATATAGTGTAATTGAACTCGCTTACATTTCCCATTGCGTCACGTCGTCAAGAGTTAGTAATTAGCAAACAATCCCAAGTGGGTTAACTTTTAAACAGCAACTGTTTTCTAGTTTTTGCTTGAATAATGTCACTAGCTCTGCACATGCTCTAGGTGTTATATATTGGCAATTTTCTCATATCTGCGTCATTCCTTTTAAACTCGTGATGAAAACACCTCCTCTGAAACAGCTGAGTTGTTATTATAATTGATGTCCTGGAGTTGATAAGACGTTCTGGACGGGTGATTGGTGTAGTGGTAGCCGTCTTGGTTGACAGTGAAGCTACTGGAAACAGCTATCTTGTATTGCTGTTGGTCGAACGCTATAGCTAGTGGACTGTTGGACAGTGGTTCATATCTAATGCTATTGGTACGGAGTAACATAGGCGAGGAACACACAGAGGAATACTGCTTGAATACGGTTCAACTAGTCTGCATTTTGTACAATTTAGAGATAATTCTGTTCTGATAAGCCTATTCTTTTCGTGTACATTTGAAATTAATAGATTAGAGTTCTTTATTATTTAGTTATAATCTTGTGTTGCTGTTCGAGTTATTATGGTTATTTTATTATGCTCCGTGACAGCTTGTGGTGCTAATACGTATTAATAGAGAGCAAATAAAATTGCTTACTTTGAGTAACTTAATATTTAAAATAAGCAACATGGTGCACAAAATGAGCGAGTTAATGTTGGTTGCTCGTTTGACCTGATGTTGGTTGGTCGGTTAAGTAGCTGAAACTGTCTGTATTGTAAACTATTCCTGTTAAAATTAAAATTAGCAGCTTACTGAAACTCAGATTTTCTACGTATTATATGCCTATTATTGGTTAGGCTCATTATACGCGATTGCTTAAACAATTATTCTGAGCGTTCATCCTAAACATCAACTGCTTCCCATTTATTTGTGGCTAAGTGACTATTTTCAGGCTTCAGTGTATGGGATTATACTTAGAGATCATTTTTAGGAAGAAATATATTGTATGGCCGAGACATCGCGGTGGGTGCTTAACCGAAATTACGCAATGCTAAACTTGATTACTAAACGAACGAGATGACCATCAGTAAAAACGTTTCTAGGCAATTTCACTTTCCACGCTGTGCGTGACTATTTTCCTCATTCGGGGAAAATGTGGCTAAACTCAGGCTTATTATTTTTGAGTAACTAGCTAGATTCCGGTTCTGACATAACCACCAACAAAATAAATTATCTGTGCTGCTGAAAAATCAACATTTTTTAATGTTTTTAAAAAATGACTTGGTTTGCGCATTTATTTGTCTTGGGAGAAAGTTTTAGATTTTAAAGACACATGAGCTAAAAATATTTAAAACAATCACACGTTTTACAAATAAATTTAGATTATGACCACTGGAATTAATAATGCTAGGTGCTCTTGAAAAGAATTTATTATTTATATTTAGATCGTTATCGTGATATATTGCATCATAACACATTGTCAGATGTCCGGCTTAATTAAATTCAGTGACGGACATTAAATTCACTGATTTTGACATTTAAATACAATAGATGGGTGATAAAAGCTAATAAAAGGTTCCTGCACACGTATGTCAAACAAAAGAGGTTCATCCTTACAAAGTAATATAGCTAGGCACGTACACTTGCCACTAAACGGATCTTCACGAGTGACTTCTGATGCTAATCCATCTATGCCTAAATTAACTATTATGTCTTTGAAAACAGTGTTCAATTCATTTTCAGACTAGCGAATTTTCTGTCGCGAGTTTTCTCTCTGACAGTAAATTCGCAAGTGCAAACTGTTCTGCGAGTTACTGTTGGCAAGTTTTTGTAAAGTCTTCGACAGTTGCTGCAAGTTGATTTCCATGAGTAGAACTACTGTCTAGTGTGAAGACCTCAAAGCGTTACCCTCGACGCACGTCTCAGTGAATAGAGAATGGAGTGTCAAGTCGTGCTTCCTGTCGGAGAGTAACTCGCAGCAAGTTTTGTTCACTTCACTGGTCTCGCCAGGCTTGCTAGTTCTGGCGAGAAAATGGCTAGTCTGAACGAGCCATAAAGACTGTTTTTTTGTTGTCGTTCCTGAACGTCAGACGGCTTTCTGGCTATTTTTGCGTAGGTGTCTTGATCTTGCGACTTTGTGGAATTGACTAATGTGAATGAGTTGGTGACGGGTGTGTTGGTTGTTATCTCTAGTCTCTTCGAACTTCTTACATGAACGTATTTACAATTTTGATCGTGGCACTCTCTTCCTGCGAGAGACGATCGTCACAACTTCGGATGGAAAAATTACATTTGCCTTTTTCGTGCAATCGTCGTGTTTGTCCCGTTTTCTTGCATGTTTTTGGATGAGGAAATTTAAAGTTCTTGTCTATGATTCCTCATTTTCATCAGCCTCGTAGATAAAATGACTCTGTTGCTCTTTTTTCAGCTTGAGATTTCGATGGTTCCCTCTTTTTTACGCTATGTAACGTTTCTGTACTGGCTGCAGTTTCATCAGAATCTGCTCCATTAGCTTCTTAAGATGAACGTTTTGAAAAGCTTATTCGTCCGGCGTTTCATCATAGCCAGTTTCTAAGACTGTGGTAAAAACTGATTGTGAAACTCCTTAGAAATTCTAGTAAATTAGCAAGTTTTGCTTTTCCAAGTTCAAGTGTGGTTTACTCGTTTGCTAACCTAATGACTTCTTCCACAGAATAGTTGAAAAGCTCACCAATCTCTCCTCCTCACTCTCGCTTAAATGTGCAAGTGCTCATTCTTCTTGGATTTGTACTCGCCTGTCGGTCTCATTTCCGTGTTTACTTGTACACGAATCACAAAAAGAGCAACTTACGTTTCTTTTTCCGCATCTGTTTTGCCCTTTCAACATATAAAGGAGTCACATAATTAGCTTTTATTCTGGCAAGACCTATTGTATACTGCTTGGCTTTTTCTTCCTATGCAATCGTTTTAACTCTTTCTAACTTATTGTGTTCTAAATCAATGATAGTGAACTACTGTTTTTTTAATTTTCTTTTTTCACACTAGTACATACTGTTTTATCTGTAATTTTCATCTGATGAGGCCTGTAAGGGAGAAATCCCTGAAATAAAGAAATAAATAATCCATTCTGAGACTTTAAATGGCATTCACCGTTTTATTCGTGTTAATGATGGCACGTCTCAGAAAAGCTCTCATATTATAAGCCTTATGCTTCATTAAGCTTGTCAGTTAAGAGGAGGGAGAGCAAAACGCGTGCGTAACTAACGGTGACCACTGACCAACTACGTAGATCTAAATTTAACGTATACAGGTTTATATTTATATTTAGCTCTTGAGAATGAGCTTTTTCATTTCATTCATTATGTGATTCACAGCATCTTTCCATGTGCTACAATGGAAAGGTTTCTCTCTAACAGATTGCCAACTAGTCTCATTTAAATGTCAAGGTCATCTTGTGCCAAAGCTGAAGTGACAGTCAATAAGATTTAGAGCATAATAAACAAAGCGGATTTAACGGACACGTCCAACTCAACACGGCCATCAGCAAAATTTCCTACGGATTATAGACATATGAGGTCATAACGAAAAGAACTTTGAAGGTTGTATGGCCATTTTGTGCGGTCTGCTATTAGACAGACAACGTTGCCAACTTACTATGCTTTTTCCAAGAAAATTAGAAAGGCTAAAGGCTATTTGAAAAAAAATTAACATTTAGTTTAACACAGAAGAACACATTGCATTGCATGCGAGCGAGTGAAAGCAGCACGGTGATGTACCATCAAGCCAGCACGCAACCCGCAATTAAAAAGGGAAGTTTACACTTTCTTGCTGTATTTTTAGTGGGAATTTCAATGCTTAGCAAGCTAATAAGATTAAATCATTAGATCATTGAATCAAATCGGGATCCAAGATTATAAACCCAAACGGCTTATAAATCCACCTTTTCCCTCTTAGCTTTTTATCTGTGGTATTCTCTACTAAACAATTGCTATCCTAAAATTACAATCATTTGATACAAGGAAAATTTCAACAGATAGCTTCTAACAAATTAGTTATATAAATTGTGCCTTTACCCCGAATAACCCTTGCTTTGTTTGGTGCGAATTGCGTAAAAAAAGGTGTAAAGCGAGTTTAAATCTCAATTCTGCCTGCTCCGTTTATAGATGCGTTTTTAACAAGGCGGATTTCTGATTAACACTGTTTTCCAGTACATATCTAAGAAAAAGGTTCATTTCGCTCGACGACATGTATTGTGAAAATTAAAGACTCTTTCGACGTTTGAGTCAACTAGGTTTCGACCCCTCGCCATGCACTACTTGTATAACAAGTTTGAATACATTCGTTCCGTTACCTTGGAAACGCTTGGTAGATAATATTATACCCTGGGGACTTCTGACAGGTGTGCGTGCACATGTATGTATTTAGTATTCTTTTACACAATAAATGGGCTATTTAATTATTGTACCACTACCAAAACATTGTACATTTATTTTGTATTTTCGCCTCTCTGTTGATGTATTTATGGATTTGAGTTTCTGTGAACACGAATGTGTTCACGACCTACAAGAATATTCGGTTCTAGTAGATTTATCCTAACACACGGTGTGTTAATTGTTTGATTTTCGCTCGTTCCCCAGATTAGATGGCAGCACTTACAAGTCGTAAACTATAGAAATTATTAGCACTACTACACTACTACGTACGTGCATGAAGCCTTAGAGCAACGGAGTTGGTGATCCGCTGAAGCCAATTTGTACGATAGATAGCAGCACAAGATCAGATTATCACGCAAGCCCTGCAACTGAATTACTTGGCTGAGATTCTTCCATGGTCTGCTCTTACTTAATATAAAAAAATGATTCCACAGATAATATTTCTCAGCGACGTTTACAGAATATTTATTTCGTGTTACGTTACAGACATACACACGGTCGACTCCGTCGCACAACTCTGTTCGAACTAATAAAGTTGCAAGTAACTCGCACTAATTCGAATTACATGTGGCAGCATTAATGATATGTTGTGGAAAATTAAAACGCTTGTCATAATTATTTATGTCTAAGTCTTAATTTTTTTGTCAGACTTGACAAACTAATAAAAAACAGTAGCAAGAAGCCACAGCCACTTAATTTTGTTTTGTTACAGACACAATGATATCATGAAATATGCGCTCAGTGCACAATGGTAAGTTTGTGCAAAGCCACAGTGTGTATTCGGATAGTTATATAAAAATGCAAATGAACATCAATTTCCGCTGATTTGAATCTAATTAGCATAAACATCTCATTATCCATCTTTTCATGCATCCTTATGAGATGGCTTGAATCTTAATAAATATTAATTATCAACTATATTATTTTGCAACTCCAAACATAATTCCATGTAGCACGACATGACTTCGTGAAATCAGGATAAATCCAAACTTTACAGACATTCGCCTGTAGAGTCACGGTATATACGTATCTGAAAAAACTAAAATGTGAGGCTAGTTAATTTAAGAGTAATTTCTGTTCAGTTAAGCATTACTTCCTCCACTTAGCACTTGGATGAATGCGAATGGAAAATGTGTTTTAGCAAAACATGCTCTTGCTAATTCAGTAATATCCGCCTGCCATACTGCGGCGAAGAAGCGTTAGTAAAAAATAATCTCTAATCTTGGTGGCGACAAACTATGAAACTGTACATTTTACTAACAAATTTGCAGCGCTTTGTTGCAAAAAATATATAAAAGCTGCTTTAGCCGGGTAAAAAATCTTATGTAAGTGAAAAAAATATTATTTTCGCAGACGTCACTATCTTCATTTCCCAATGTAATCTTAGGCTAATTAGGAGATAGGTTCGCAAATACTTAGAACAGTGTAGTTGGAGGCTGACGGAGACGAGAAGTAAAGACGAGAACTGAAGATTTTAGGCGGCCTAAATGATTCCATGCTTAAATACAGGCTAAGCATTTAAAAGCAAATTGTCAAAATTTGTGTTAAATTAATTCCATTATTTTGAATGTACAGTTACGTGTACCTCGCCCAGTGAACACGAAGACGTAGTAAGCACAGCTGCATCAGAATTAGACCGTAAAATTAATGAAGCCCTAGCTCGAAAGTCACGCGAGATAATGCCAGTAGCATTTGTTCAAGGTCTTCCCGTGTCCATTCAAACGGTATTACGTGCAACGCAACATTTGTAACCTATTAGCTATACGCTTCGCCTGCAGTGCCTCAGGGAAACTTCACAAGTTACGCAGACCACTGTCACTTTTGCACCTCGCTCATGCTAACATTGCAAGTAGCTAATAAACCCAACCCAACAAATTGTGTTCTTCACTGTCCTTCAAGCTATGCAAAAGGAATCTGAACGTATCTTAAGTTCTTTAATTATTTTAAGTTCTTACATGTATTTTAATTATAAATATCTATATGTAGTTACATATAGTAAACGAAAACGAAACAAGAGAAAGCTAGTATAAATCTTCAATAATGTCTGTACTGCAGCCGCAATTCCATGAGTGAACAAACCTACCATTTAACAATGAAAAAATTACTAATGCGCAAGTATTGGAATCCAAATGAAGAAACAGAGGACAGGCGAACGAATCAACCAAAGAACAACTGAATGAATGAACCAATTTAATGGAAACTGAGCAAAAGATCAAACAAGAAAATTGATCAATGAACAAATAAAATCAAGCAAACGTAACGTACAAATGAATGAATGAATGAGTGAGTGAATGAATGCGTGAGTGAATGAACGAACAAATGAATGAATGAACAAACGAATAAATTTATCAAGCTATCAACCTCCCATTAACATCACTGTGTTAAATCATCGAGCTTGACTACAATCAGGAGATAAATATAGATTGTGCGTTTACAACGGTTAATCATATCGCAGCAAGTGATGTAGAACCTGCCTGGGTTTCAATTATAACTTAATCACACCAGTTTAGCGAACAGTTAGTCCATTTTGCGAGAGAAAGAAGTTGATTGCAGTTTAAATACGTCACAAAAGTTTTCAGCAACTAATGAAAATTGGTTAACCAAGGCTGGCACGCAGGCGCACTGCGCCTTTAATTAAAAAATGAAAGATAATAAATGAGATAGTAATCTGTACAATGCTCCATTAAACATGAGCAACAGTATGACTGTCACGTAATTAGATAAACGAATAACAGCATTTTCACAAGTAAAAGCAAAATCGGCTTAGTCGTCGAAACCAATATAACTGCTAATATTTTTTTCATTTTTTTGTAAATAAGTTCTATAATAAAACTACGGATTTGATGTTACAAGCGTTAACAGGATAAAATATTATCTGACAACAGCTAAACACCTGAAAATAAAGGCGTAACCACACTTCGTCAATCGAACAGACTTCAGTTAATGCTGCCCAGCAAGCGCGCAGAGCTGAGAAAGTATTTTCTGGAAAAGCTGTCGAGGCTGATATTTGATGAAAAGAAAATGTTATAATTAACACAGCCGTTATTGCAAACGGACATCAATTTTGCTCAGTTAGGCAACGTATGGTTTATCTTCTGGTTTAAATATTTTAGAACGATAGTTCACCTCGTTTCACATGTTAATGCCGCATTGATATGAAGTGGCAAAACTCAACGAATGATGGTAAAATGTTCGTGAAATTATTGGTTTTTGTGACTAATCAATAATCGGGACTGAAAGGAAAAGACGCAAGGTGCAGTGAGAAAAAGAGAAAAAAGATGGAGACAGAGAATGGAGAGAGAAAAAGAAGAGGGATGGGGAGAGAGAGAGAGAGAGAGAAAGAGAGAGAGAGAGAGAGAGAGAGAGAGAGAGAGAGAGAGAGAGAGAGAGAAAGAGAGAGAGAGAGAGAGAGAGAGAGAGAGAGAGAGAATTTTCATAATCTTTGACAAAGTACGATCAACCATTCCCAAGAAAATTTCGGCAGCTCAAAAATTTTGAATTGCAATATTCAGCTAACAGACACACAGTGTATTTTACTTGTGCTAAAAATGTCAGTGCATTTAAAATATAACAAATATCGGCAAGTCTGAATTAACTATATTGTGTTTAAACCATCGTTTCAAAATACTTATCCCGTTAATCATTCTTGCCCGGAGAACACAGGAATTAGACACCTACCGCCGGCCAGATGCAGGCCGGCAATATGTCGCAGGTACTGAAGTCGGTGATGAGTGTGCAGGCAGCAAGAAATGTCAGACATGCGCACTTGTCCATGTAGTGTTTGATTTTTAAATCTTGCGTGATAAGAGCGTGATTTTCGTGGAGTTTCTTTTGGACATTATTCAATATTAGTAGCACAGATCGTTCCCAAAAATTTTTACTAATAAATACGAATTTCTATAAAGTCCACATTCACTCACAATCTGTGGAACTAGCTTAAAATGCAACCAAATAAATTGATTGAGAAAACAATCTTATCTTGCACTTCATTACATCTTTTAATGCAAATTGTAATTCTAAATCCCATGCTATATGAATATATAAATCCATTAGTGTTACACGCAACGCATCTACAGCCAATAAACTGCTTCATTTGGTACCTATACTAAAAAGAGACTAGTAAAAGCAACAAAATTAATCACAGTTTTGTAGTACCGATAAATTTGCATTAAACTTTCTAAAACCATTCTCAACATCCTAAATGAACCTTCGTAACAAAGATGGCTCCTACAGAGAACAAATGCTTCGTATTCTCAGAAGACGTGACTGATACTCTGCATACAATAAATACGATATGAACAAAGTGAAATTACGATGTGAAAGTGCTGCAAAACAAAATAACACGAAGCTACATTCGAGCAAACAAATTCAAATGGAATTTTGTACGCGCTTCAAAATAAGGTTCTATTTGTTAACCGTTGCAAATATGTCAATCTCTAAGAATCAACAATGACTCAACAATTGTGAACCATTGTTTTACCTCGGCAATATGAACACTCATTTGATAATAGGTCCAATTATCAGTAATTGACTTTCTAAGCTAAGGGAGAATTATTACGTTTCTTAATCTAAAGCTTATAACCCTAACATTTATCAAGAAGTAGCTGTCAAAAATTATTCATGAAGTTCCTACGAGCTTTTAAGTTTCAATCCATGCACGGATATTGGATAACCGCAGTTTGTTGACTCTGCGGTTAAAGAATAGGCTTGTGTGTGTATATTTGCCACGTTAACTTTAGCAATTTGCCGTTCCTCTCAAATGCTCTCAGTAAAATCCACAAAGTGATAGGCTATTTAACTGGCAGCTCAAAGTTACCTAGGAAACGGGAAATTTCCCCAATAAAAACCCATTTTCCTACTTCCGGTCCATGTTATGCTTAGTCAAAGTCGATACAGATTAGTTTTTTGCCGAGTTTCTCTATTGGTGCTGACGTCACAGAAGATTTCGGCCAAAGTTTCTTAGGGAATGTTAGTGCAAGTCCTTACAAGGAATAGCTAGAACAGGCTTGGTTAGTCAACTAATCAAAAGAATTAGGATGCTTTAAAAGTGAAGCAGGCATTAACTAGTTAGATTAGATTTAGATTAGATTAGATTTATAGACTAAACATTACAATTAAACTACATGTTACAGGATAAGAATTTAACAAAAAGGAAACTTGTCCAACGAGAACAATACTTAAATTGACCAATTAACAATTAAAAAGACTTGAAACAATTAGATACAAAATTAATGACTAGCTTAGTGTAGGCGAGCGAAGTTAGCTAATAGATAGTCTTTTATTTCTCAAAAAACAGTTTTTCACAATGACATAGCACATGCTCTTAATCTTGTATGGCACCATTAGTAACCAACGAGTAACCAACCATTATTTACGCTTCCAGTTTCCACAAAAAACCTATGAGCGGATAACTTGCAACGAGTTCATCTCGTCTTCTGTCCTCTTCGATATATCTGAAATTACCTTTGAGTACAGTGGTTGCGATTTAAGCGAGGGGTTCATTGTTCTGTAAGTTATCAATCGGGTTTTTTTTCATCCGTGCAGGTTCGTTATAAACGCTCTCCACGCCCACAGGATTACTTGTCAGCTAGAGGTAAAAATCCAGGTAGAGGCTCTTGGGAGTGTTTGCTGCACGACATTGTTCTATTTCGACGATCCCTTTACGGCTACGGCAAGGCCGGATCTCATCATTAGTTGCAAGTTGCAAGTCAATCTATATGACTCTATAAATTTGACTTTTCACCGCCATTGTCATTTGCTAGACACGCCTATTTTTTAAATGCTGGGGCAAACAGACTCTTAATAGTATAAATAGTACTGCTATACGGTAGATATGCGATAGCTGTTTGTTTTCAGACACATAAGCTGACTCGATAAGGGGGAATCCAAACTCAGTTACGTATGGTTGGGATCTCCAATTTCATAAGCACATTTTTTTCTCTCGGCAGCCCTGATTATGACAAGGTTATGGAAAATTTATAACCTGGTTAACCGTTATTTCATGACAAGCTAGAGGCCATTTAACCAAGAAAACAAAATGGTTGGGAGCTCCAATTTCATCAGCACATTTTTTCTCTCGGCAGCCCTGATTATGACAAGGTTATGGAAAATTTATAACCTGGTTAACCGTTATTTCACGACAAGCCAGAGGCCATTTAACCAAGAAAACAAAATGGTTGGGAGCTCCAATTTCATCAGCACATTTTTTCTCTCGGCAGCCCCGATTATGACAAGGTTATGGCAAATTTATAACCTGGTTAACCGTTATTTCACGACAAGCCAGAGGCCATTTAACCAAGAAAACAAAAACTCTCATCTACAAAAGTCCAGTACTACCGTATTATCAGTATGGCTGCACTTTACTAAAAAAGGTTAAGAACGAGTCCGCGAGAGCACCATGCAGAGGGTGGCACATGAAGGGTGACGAATTTATATCATTTTTTTCTAAACCCCCAAAACCATGTCACCAAGATATCAAATCGATCGAACTACTATTAGCAGAGAAATGACCACATCAAAAAAATTGAACTCAAAAGAGGCAAAAAATCGCTATTTTGGGGGGTTATTTTAACTTTTTCTCTTGTATAAACTATTATAAATGGGTCTATGTAAGTTGGCTGGTACATAGACCCAGACATTGTCTTCTGATATCTTAACTTTTTCTGATATACTATTAGTAGTATCAGAGAACAGGATTTTTCAAATTCGGCTCTTTGTTAAGAGTCAAGGAAGAGGTTAAGTTGTAAGGCTCATAACTCGCCAAGTGCGGGGCTACAGAACTTCTGGTTTTCATGTATGTGTTAACCATCATCCTCACTAATAATATAAAAAAGAAAATTCGCTGGAGCCTGTTTCAGTATTTAGTACTGGCACTTTAAAATTTCACAAAAATCAGCAAAATTCGCATTTTTTTTAGGTTTTCAATATTTTTTCTATCTATATGCTGGATTATAAGTGATAAATCTGTATTCTAAATTTCATGAAAACGCACGAGCTGAGATAATATGACGAATGACATTATATAAAGGGGGCACTGTTAGAAAAAATTGCCATATCAACACACTTTTTTACTTTCCATAGTAATTCCGTCCATGTGTAAAAAGTAGACATACTTGGCTCAGATCGTATATGACAGTAGACATTTAGCCATGTTTAACCTGCATTTTCGGTGACTACTGCCCTCATTTCCTAGGAGCAATAGATTCCTTTGCCATGGAAATTGCTAGAAATTTGCGAATTTCATCTTAAATTGGTTTAGTTATGTCGGAATTTTCATATGACTACAAATATGAATAATTGCCTCTTCTGATGGATTTCAGGACAGGACATCATGCATGCACCAGGTACTGAGTCCGACCTTGATTCAAGGCATTTTCTACACACTGAATCGCTAGTGGATACCAGGAAAGACTAAACAATAAGCCCTCTAATAGAAAAGAAGTACCGATTGTTAAGATTGAGAGTCATTGCTAGCGAAAGAATACATATAAAATAGAAATCCGTTCATTTTTATACATCCGTTCATTTTTTATACTTTTTATATGAATAAGCTTCATGGCTATACATAGAAGATTATGAATATCAGTACAAAAATGAAAAACTACAAAACTCAGTCAGAATTAATTTCTCTAAGTCCAAAATACTGTTCCTATTGTAGCAGCATAATCCTATCACTGAAGAGTAGTACAAGTAATCAAAACCATAATATCTAAATAATAGAGAAAGAATTATCGATGCAGGTAGATTATCACTAAAAGATAGATACAGAAATATAGACAAATATATCATGGGGAAAGTGATAAAGTGAAACTCTTACAGTCTAAACATGAGACAATATAAGCGTATGGGCCGCTTCTAGGGGTATGGCAGTGATATTTAGCTCAGAAAACTTTTCTTCGCCCAAAATGTATTTGTGGCACAAAATCGATACTTCTGACAAAAAATATTAATAGTGTGACTGAATGATTGCGCCAATGGCACAAAATTTTTCGATGTTTTACAGTCAAAAAATCACCGGACAAATGGTATCAAGTCTGTCCCATATTTTTTGGGCATTCGCTCAGATTTAGGGCAATTTTCTTTGTGTCTTGGCTTGTACGCTTATGTAAGACAATTAGTAATAACTAGGTAATAACCTGTACATAACATTTACAAAGCATAGAACATAAACAGTACATAAAACATTTTCCAGTCCTTGCAAGAAGCAATTTCCATTCTGTAGATATTACTTTTTTTAAGATAGGAAGCGCTCTAAATGCGGTCCAGTGTCTTTAGTACAGGCTAATAGATTCACAATATTCGTTTCGTGCGGATAACTAGTCAGAATACCGCATTTAACGCGGGTAAACAGCCCAGAAAACGAACATTTTAGTTCAGCAGTGGCTGCCATCTTGAACGCTGGAGTCCAATCCTGTCGGTACTTTTAACCAATGTGCTGTCCAGGCCCCTAGTTGCCGAAGATGAATATTTATGATGTTTTGAAGTATTTTGACAAGATTTGACAACTCATGTTTACCTACACGAAGCTTTTTGATGAACGTTGTTACCTATATTTTCACCCTGATGTATGCCTCTTTCAGGGGTTTTTTACTTTTACAATAGGGTGGAAATTCGCTCCATCGAAATTGTCACTGCAGCATAGTGGGATGGGATGCTCTATTCACATACATATCGATATTTTTGTCCCCGCCCCCGCAGTGGGTGAGATATAAGACTTTGAAATGACTGAGTATTTGTATCTAGTGCGTAATGCAAGCTTAAAGACCCCCAGTAGAGCCGAAAGAGGGGGGTTTGGGACAAAAGTCGAAAAGTCATTTTGGAGAAGATAACAAGATCCAATACTGTGCAGAGTCAGATCTATTCAAACTCAGTAGTTGCTGCATGACTAATCCTTCAAATATGAGTAAAAACATAGAGAAAAATAGGCATTTTTTCATGAAAATCGGCCTACACCGTACGTCTGCTACTATGAGGAGTTGGGCCAAGCGGATTCACATAGTGAATACTAGTGACTAGTGGACCTCATACCCGAACTTTGGTCTGAATCGGTTTACCTAACCTTGTGCCGGAATTTTTAGATTTTGCATGGTCTTCTCGCGGACGCGCTCTTAAAAAAGAAAAGTTTGTAAAACTAAAACAATGCAAAATTACGCACTTGGACTAATAAATGGCAATTATCATAAATCTCACAAAACTCTGATATTTCTTTATAAACATGTCAATAAACTGAGCACTCCGTTTCTAAAAAACACTTTATAGTTAATTCCTGATACCAATTCAAACAATAGAACGCACAATTTAAAACAAATTACAGTGAACAACAAATATGGAAATAACTCTGCATCAAAACAAAGCACACATTTATGTAACACCGTGAAATAAAACAAATAAAACCTCACCACAGTTTAAAAAGAAATTAAAGGAATATCACTATAACAGATTTCAACTTACAACTTATGCAATATGCATAGATCTGACGCTAATTACGCAGACACCACTTCTATCTACCCCCACCCATGATCCAGCTAAAAAAATGCTAATATGTAAATAATTTTGCTCTTTTATCTTGGCGCATTCGTCTTGAACAGTACTCAACGTTACGCCGAGGCTTACTCACTTTTATTGTAATAAGTGAAGCATTTAATAACAAGTACAGCAAATAAAGAAAATACAGTATGTCTGTCTGTCTGCCTGTGTGCTCGTGTGTGTGTGTGTGCGTGCGTACGCGTGTGTGTGTGTGTGTGCGCGCGCGCGTGCGTGAATGTGTATGTATGTATGTATGTATGTATGTGTACAGCAGAAACTCAGGATTCTGTTGAATGTGAAACGGCCATTAGTGATTTCACTGAAATAAAGAAAAATTGCAGTAATGGGTAGTCGGGCTGTTATCTCGAAAATCATTAATTTTCTTGTAAAGCATTTTCGACTGTCAGCCGGAATGCTTTAGCTTTTAACGCGAATTTACATGTAATGAATGAGCAAACAAAAAATACTATCGAGAAGACCAGCGAATAAATAAACAAACCAATGAGTAAGAAAGCGAACGAACGAATGAACCGTGAACAAATGAATGAACGAACAAACATTTATTAGGAGCTTTACAGTTTGGATGGCAAGGCCAATCCAATGACTACTGTACCACTTGTCAAGACCCCTTGTGATCAACTCATGTCTTAACTTATTCTTAGCTCACCAACTAATTTAACATGCTAACTTACTGGCGGGAACAAACAGGCAATTGGCAATGTTGAAGTGAGTTGTGAGCTTTAGGCTTGAATTGAAACCTGTACTAAAGCACAAGTACCTGAGCGGTGAAGTGGCAATACAAATGGACTTGTAATCCACAGACTTCTTGTTTAAATCCAGTTCAAATATTCCCTTACTAATTAAGTCATTTACATTCCCTTACAAAATTAGTCATTTTGCAATTAGAATTCTAAATAATATTTAGTGACAAACTGTATATGGTGCATTATTCTACTGTGTCCCAAGACATTTAATATACGTGATAACTGTTTAAATAATGATTCTGTTGGGTGATATATATTATATTGCATCCTCCTGCAAAAGAATGTGGGAGTAAATCAGTGAGAAAAAGCATTCAGCATAGTGGCCCCATCTGCAGCCACATTGTCTTAACAGAAAACTATTCATCTAAGTTTAAGCTGGTCACACATACTAGTTACTCACGAATCTATTAACCACGACACATTTCTGGTATAACTTGTATAGCACAATATATTATACACACAATGTCTACATAACAAATTAAGTCTCCCGCCGTTTGCGTTTACATTGATAATTTGATAGTGATGACAAATGGCTATAAATGCGTATAGGGACAGTATTCAACCTTACACGATTTGCTGGCTGACGATATACGCACAGTAAGCGTAGTAATTTGTCACACATCACTGAGACATCAGAAGCAATTATTATTTTCGCAGCAGTTGTAGTTATAATTTATCAGTGATCTACAACACAAGGGAAATTGTCACGTTGCTGAATACGAAAAACTTCATCACAAACGCGTAAAAGTACACTTTCTGTAATTAACTTAATTTTTAAAAAGGATGTTACAAAATGTACACCAAACATTATAAGGAACAGAACAGATCGCGCTTTACATTAATAAAATAATTATTAAACATGATTAATAAAATGGTTAATAAAAAACCTTTTTTTATTTATCTAACACGCCTATAAAGTAACGTTTAAAAGGAACGTTACAAAATGTGTATCAACGCCGTGAAGCTGTAACTTTGTTGGCAACATTATAGGTCGTGCTTTGCATAAAAATACAAAAAACCTTTTTATTTATCTAAAATGTCATTTAATTAAGCACGCGTTGACTCATACATGCACTCTGAATTTTCAACAAACATGAGATGCTTCTGTGAAATAGTGTATCACTCATTTTCATCATACACACTGCAAGTTGCAATAATATTTCACGGCAAGTCTGACACAAATACGTGTCAGTATCGCATTGCATATGGGCTGACAGAAGTCACAGAAAAGGAATCTATAATATCGCGTCTTAAGCTTACAAACAACTAAGCTATGGTGTACATGAAGTTATAGCTATAGATTAATAAATCCAGTATTTTAAGTAATGCTTGGAATAACTAACAATGTTAATTTTTTAATTTAGATAATATGGGATATGTGAGATATGTCAGTTTATAGCAAACGTATCATGTCAGACATTTTGAAATCGAGTTTTTACAACTATATTGAGCACAGTTAAACATCCTACAATTACATGCTATTACTTAAAATCACGGTTAGTTTTACCAGTTTACCAAACAACAATAATATTACCAAATCATTTGCCTCTTACATATTTACATCAATACTGTGCGGGGCGCAAGTCATTTAACTTTAAAAATAGAAGTTAGTCCTGTGTTGGCTAAAAAATAGGCAATACGATGAAGCGAACCTGTTTACTAGTAATGAGCAAGGTAATTTACTAAAATGTGACCTTATGCTTTTTCAAACACATTCAAGTGCATTAGTCTTCAAAGCTGAAAGTGCTGTACGGAAAAAAGTAAACAAACAGTGTTAATACGTTTCCTTGATTGCTATACAAACATGCGCTTAAATCCAGCTTAATACTCTTTATCGTCTACAGACAGATTAAAACGTTCATATTCACTTACTTGGTACTAACCACTACATTACACAATAGTAATTCTAGAAGTGTTCTGATTATTCTTCTCAAGCCTTTAGCAAAGTTTCAGCTTCGACATCAACATCAATGTATGTTACAGGTACTATGAAAAAATTAGACATTTTACAAAATTCCTAGGCATTTGGTATCATACTTACGCATTTCAAGGAAAGTGTGAAATAAAATTTTTTACTTACGACTTCATATTTTACATATTCGTTTTGCACAATTCCTAGGATTTGTATAGAATGCGTAAAATGACTTTGGCAAAGCGTAGAATGAATATAACTCCCGCGGAATCCAACGTTTCCCAAATATTTTGTACATTACCTAGGTGTTGTGTACGAAATTCACAGAACGATAAAGTCAGTGCATTGAATCAAGCAGTTCGAGTAGTTTATCATTCTATTGGCGAGAGATGCAACATCAGCATCTCTGACATGCTACTTGACTAGGAAGGCCACTTTCCATGCCGAGGAAGCCTGTCATCTAACAAATGCACTTCCAAAAAAGGCGTAACGCAGCGATCACCTTTGCCTTTGAAAAACTTGCGAAATGATGAAATTGTCGTCATCTCAACCTTGCTCTATGGCTGCAAAAGTTGGATCCTCTATGATCGTGACATTAGCAAAAGCTTTGTTCTATCCTATATGTTAAATGCAACTAGTACGTCACGAACGTTGCCGCGTTTGAAAGAGCCAACATACAGAGCATCGTGTATACCGTTACGAAACACTATATATGTTGATCAACACGTCATCAGAATGAGCGAGATCAAGCTTCCTCATCAAATTATCTTTAGTAAACTCACAACTAGCAAAGACCGTGACGCCGTCCTTGTCGCTATAAAAACCGAATAAAATCCACGCTCATATAAGCAAAGCAACGGTCACGACTAAAAGTTAAAACGCCGTGTGTGTCGTTGAATACTTCATACAAGAATTGCTCTCCTAAGTCATCACTGTCACCACCACAGGGGACAGATATTGGGAGGAACTTAAATTCTCGGGCACGAGACACCATCAACAAGCGAACGTATTTACTGCACAGATTTGCGAGCACACAATGAAACATATTGTATAAAATGCCTAGGTAAATTACATCGAAACACTTAACCATCTGTTTTATTTTTATGTTAACTAAGATTTATTCAACATTGTTTAAAACGCCTAAGAACAGTACAGCCAAAATCTAAGAATTATTCAATTTGCCTTTAGCAAACTTTTGCATTATAAATAATGCCTAGGAAAAGTGTTGAAGAAATTATTCTAAGATAATTCTAAACACTTCACATGGCTTGTTTTTGGTACTCCATAAAATGCCTAAGCATTCTATAGATTGCCTTGTTTCACACTTTGCCTATAACCTATATACTCAATACGTAACAAAACAACAAGAGCACCAGCAGCGGTCTTCGTAAAAAATTCCTGGCATTGTCTTTTCTATAGTACAGGATATCGTTGCAATTTTGACTCCAGTGGAAGTGCATACGTTAAGCTATTCTACCTTCCAGCTAATATGTATAAACCAGCTTTTGTACGTCAAATCAGGATTAATATTTGATTAACCCCACCATACCTACAGGAATTAATAATCAGGAGAATCTTTAATCTTGGCCCTATGTTCTTTTATTCAAACAAATATTCCTATAAAATGTCTAAACATTTTTAGGCAAATAGGGTTGGTATGACACCTACTAACTTGCATATTGCACTAATGAAAGAGGCAGTAATCATGGTAACGATTTCATCATGGCAATGATTTCAGTTACTAAAGAAAACTGCATCAATTTTTTATTTAAGTTACTCAAGTAGTTTTACTGACCTAGCTTACTATGCATGTTTGTGCCGGCACCACCTGAATTTCCCCAAAAAAGCTCTCTAGGAGCGAAGGTCGAGTTTGTTATATACATTCGCCAATGTTTCAATAGAACTCGTTTTACTTTCAGGCAGACAGGCTGAGACAGCCATAAACATTTATCCAGAAAAAAAATTAATGCATTCTGCAAGAACCTACAATGCTCTCTTGGGAGGATACGCTCTCGACCAGTGAAATGAAGTGTTAAAATGTCGTGCCAGCATTAACGACGATGTACAATAACACACGGGAAAGCGCTTTAGAAAATGTTGCATGAATTCAGGTATCGTAAAGGCTTGCTTTAATGTCATAAAACCTTCTGTAAGGACTGCAATAGATAGTTTGAACATTTAGCAGCAAATATTTGAAAGGTAAATGTTTGTTAAACTAAAGCAAAAATAATTTTTAACACGAGAGATGGAAAACTTGAAAACACTTGCTGCTCAGTATGGTATATCTGTTTGGAAAGCTGAAGACAGCAAGTTCAAATCCTGCCTCATCAAAACATTTTAATTCTGTGTGATTAGTCTGTCTTGCAATTAGTCAAAGGATCTGTAATAGTACTGCGGTAGATCGTAATTTACTGCTGTTATACCTACGAAATAATTATTGTTTGGAGATAAACTGTCATTTCGACCAGTAAACGGTGATTTCTATTTCATGAATTTGGGAGCCATTTACAAGGTAAATTTATTGATAAGGTAGCAATAAATGAGTTTTTATAAGGAATGTTCGTGAGCATGCGCGCCATAATTTTTAGCCGACCAATCAACGAATGACATCCGTCGTCTTGTCGAAAATCACTCATTTGCCTGTGAAAACCCACCCACTACTTAAGTAGGAATGTAATTTTTGTGTGAACTTTAGGTTTAGGTACCTTTAACATTGCAGTTTTTTCTCCGTAATGCGGAATTTTTATATATAATGTACCACTGTATATTGTTAAAATCTGCTTTACTAGGCGTTTGATATAATTTTGTAATGTATTGTAGTATTGCAAACCATGCTTTATTATGTTTGTCTTCATAGACGCAAGCAATACTGTGATTAGTATAGTTACGTATTGGGTGGGGGCGGTATTTGGGTGTGCCCCAACTTTTTTGCCTTGCTATATTGAATGTATTGTCATTTTAATAAATAACCTCATTTTATCTACTAATTTCATTCTTGGTGCTTTTGCAAAAAGCCAGGTTCAGCCAATTTTACCTTTAGGTCGGTTTTATGAACATTAGCTTACAAAAAATGTTTTTATGTTCATGTCTCATGAGCATCCCTGCATCTCCTGGATTCGGTGGTCAAGTGGTCTAGACTGCAAATTCCAAGCATGGGTTCGAGACTAACGGCTGCCTACGATACGGCATATAGCCTGCATGTTATTGTTAAACTGCGTGTTGCGTCTAGTTGTACGTGTAAGATGCAAAAATAGCCATTAAAGTTAATGTTGTCTGTTCAGAGCGACGGTAAATAAATGAACATCATGTTTATCTGTATGCAAACCAGCTTTTGTACATCAAATCAGAGTTAATATTTGATTAACCCCACCATACCTATAAGTATTAATAATCAGAATCTGTAATCTTACGCGTTTGTCCTTTGTAATCCAAGCCAAGAGGCATCAGACCCCATGTTCTTTTATTTAAACAAATCAGTTGGTATGATTAATGAAAGATATGTAGGCCTATAGCCTTAGCAAGATCGCAATTTAAACAGTAGACAGTACCCATATCACACACTAAACACTACAGCATGATAGATGAAAGCAGAGAGTACCATTGCACATTCACTAAAAACACCCATTAACATTAACATCCATTAACAGTTAAAAGTAAAAGTTAAAAGGGAAGTGTTTGTACGGACGAACAGAATTTCCCCACGATATGCGCCTATCGTCGACTCGTAAATTGCTTAGAAGCCCTAATCTACGTTTAAAAGTTTTATATAGCTGTTCAATTACAGATCAAGCAAAGTTAGTTCAGAAAATAAAGATCCGTTTACTAACCACGAATACATGATTATGTGAATGTTTCAACAACGAGAAAGGAAGATGTATACTTTTCAAGCAAACCACTTTTCATCAGGGATTTCACTCATACCAGTGGGGCTATCTCAAAGTTTTTAATTTCATTCTAAACTCAGAATCAAGCAATAACTACATATGCACGATATTTGCAGTAACACCTTTCAGTAAAAATCCTGCTTGAATGCAGCTCCCCAACGTAAGTGTAGTACATTAAAAACTGAATAGGCGAGTGCGGCATACAAATTGATTAAACAAGCAAATTCCGTGTAATGCTCGATTGCAGATTAAGTTCATCTACATGCAACTTCGAAAATCTGATAAAGTTTTTCTAACCCAAAATATTAGTTATGCCAGAGAATGTCATAAGAAAATATGAACGTCTTCCAAGTAATGAATGTTCCTGCATGACACATTATAGTTATCAATGTATGATCATTGTGATGTGCCAAATGTCATAAAATATCCTTAATTTATTACTTTCAATAAATCAGATGTTTCTTCATAGCTATTTAGCTTGTATTTGATATTTCCTAAACTCCCCAAGCATTTAAATAAATAATAAACAAATAAAACAAATAAATAAATATATAATGGCACGGTGAATTAATAAATCATTTCTCCATAATATCAACACTTAAAAATGATGACATTTATAAGATTTCTCGTTTTCAAAAATTGCAAAAAATTCGACGGTGATGATGCTATTACCGCTACCGCCATTTCCCCCATTACTGCAGCCATCATTACTATCACTGCCATCACTTGGTGTTGCTGTTGGTGCCACCGATCTGCCACCGCCACCATCAAGACCGTCATTGTTACTAGTTTTGCTTTAGCCCGTTTCCCAGAAATTAATTTTCCCAGTACGTATTTTTCCCAGAACTAGTTTCACAGAAAAAGTATTTTACAGAAACATCGCGGTTGCGTTTTTAGTTGCAAGATCTGCCACTTTAGTAGAATAATGCCTTCGGTTTTTTCTTTTTGCTTCTCCCTCTCTATTTCCCTTCCTCCTTACCCCTCATCCTTTCTCATTCCTCCCTTCCTATCTGTCTCCCGTCTTTCTTTCTCTCTCTCTCTCTCTCTCTCTCTCTCTCTCTCTCTCTCGACTCTCTCTTTTTTGTGTATGTTATTTAATTGTCGTTTATTGTTGTTGCAACTGTATTTTGAATATAAACTTTATGTTTGGAATAAACGATAACTCAATCAGTCAATCTCACTCTCTCTCTCGCTCTCTCTCCTCCTAATTATTTCCAGCGTTTCAACTAAGGACTATCAGAATCATTGAAAGTGAAGCAATGTATAGAATACAGCAGGCAGTCAGAAAATGCCGTATTTTTGGCGTGCTTAACTCACGTTGACGTTTTTCCCGCGCGTTGCAATTCATTTTAGAATCTACTTACACTGTATCATTTGCCATGGTCACCTGAAATTTAATTGATTTTCAAATGATTTGAAATAAAGTTTAATAAAAATCTAGAAAATGAAAACACCGAGCCTTATGTTGGAGTCTAAATTTGTCCATAAATTATGCTCCTTCACAAAAAATTTTTACAGGTTCTTTTATGACAGGACCGAATCCTAGTACATTTTTAAAATATTCCTCTGAGATGAAATATTGGACAAGCAGAGGTGTCATAGTAACATCTGATGCATGTACATCCTACAATAATTCATGAAAAGGAACTGTTCAAAGTGAGATTCCTAAGCAGTCACCCAACTAATCAGTTGCCAGGCTCGACATTGCTTCACTTCGTTAGCCAATTACACGCCGTGATTACTCACTATATGCAAAGATCAACATGATTCGCTATATAATCGTACTGACATTACAAATGCACTTTCTTGTCTTAAAGAGTTGACAATTTTTTTTATCACATAATCGGTATAACCAATACACGTAGTTAAAATAAACTACTTTTCATTTCGCATCATCTAACTGCGCTTTAAAAAGGATTTATTACATTTTCTGGGAAATGACGGTCTGGGAATCGAGTCTACCTTTAGCCCTAGTTTTGTTGCTATTCTATAAGTTATTCCCTTTTGTCGTCGTTATTGTTGCTGTTTGTGACGCGCTGAAGTTTTACGTAATTCTTCTGCTTCCTGGTTAATTTCATTGCAGACTAAAGCTGGCAAAACGAGCGAGATTAGCTAAGTTCTGTTAAATGAGCAATAGAAACAAAACCGAGGCAACAAACTTAGTGTTCGTCACATCCATTAGCTGAGCTTGCTGGCTAGTGCAAATACGACGATCAATTCCTTCAAGAATTCGAGTTGTTTGAAAAGTAAAACACATGGATATAAATTACATAAGCAGTAACTACATACAGCAGCAGAAAAACTCTAAAGAACAAAACGTGGAAGCTGAGTCCGTTTGTGTGCCATAAATAGTACAAAATACCAATATTTGTCAAAAGCGGTTACCGAGCACAGAATTATTCATTTTGAGTGCGAAATTATAACCAACTGTTTCGAATCAAATAATTTAATCAGTACTCTACATAAAACTGAATATAAAAAATATTAAAATTGAGTAATCTACCTACTTCGTTCTTGGAAGTACTTAAAAGGCTTAAGAGGGTGATCTGCAGATTGATATTGCTTAAATAATATATATATATTTGTGGTGGCAAATTGGACATTATTCAACAGCTAAAGTCTTTTGAAAATTTGATCTGGCTTTGATAACACATACATTGAAAACTGATTGGTAATCAACAGCAGATCGTGTACGTAGTTTTCAGCGACTATGTCTCGACTGTGGCTATAATCACTCTGTCGTCAATTAATTTGCGAAAAATGTATTTCTTACCATATCCATGAATGCCTCCTCCGCTCCGGAACTTTTTTCGGTTGAAGGAAGGTCCATCGATCAGTTCCGGTTGTGAGCAAGGCCGGATGGATCTGAAGTGGACTTTCAGGACTAGGATGCTGGTCAGGTATCACATTGATCTGGGGTATTTGAACTCCCATTCTCTGCATTTCTGATGATATTAGTCAAATTGTCCGACTGCCTTCAAGTAAATTGAACGAAGTGACATAGCTAATCGGTTTCCATGAGTAGTCTTGGGCAAAACACGAGATGCATCTAAAACGATTACAACAGTTACGTGCGTATATATAATGTTGATAGTTTATGAACCCTTTGCGATTTAGTAACACCATGCTATAGTTTGCTACTTTTGTCACAATAAGCGTTATATACGCGTCGATCTATAATATTTTCTACCTATTTTGAAGTTCCATGCATGTAAAGCAAAATACATATATGTTCTTCTTATACTTCCGCAAAGCAAAGATCTTTTGCAAATATTTGTACAAAGGAAAGCTTGCACTCGAAAAACTCAAGTCATTTATGTTAATGCCAACCCGTTCCAAGGTTCCTTTCAATTCGCAGCAAACGTAAGGAATTATTTAGTACTCAATGCACAAACTGGCTCCACGTACGTAACGAAAGATTCCTGGAAGTCAGACAGACTATCAAAATGAATAATTAATTCTTCCAGTAAATGTTTTATTAACTGCACACGAAAACAAAGTCTTTGTTATTATGATGGCAAAGCGCAGTGGCTGCAATGTAGCTGTAAAACTTGGAAATCAAACTATCATGAGTGTTTTTATATACAACGGAAATCCCAGCAGATATACGATTGAACATTTGTGAAACCACGCAACCGGTCTCCCGAGTCAAATAACTAGAAGCCATAAACTACACTGCAATATCCAGTATTACATTTGAAAAGCTTAAAACAGTTCGTTTATCACAACTAAATGGTTCGCCTTCTCAGGTTAGGACCAAACGAAAGTTTATAAATAGAATAACATTCGTAAAGAATGTATACCGAATTGGTGCTTGATATCTGTAAAGAACTGCACATTCTTAGCCATACAGACTCTGAAAATGATTGCTCTTTCTAGTAAGAGATACATTTTCTGAATACTAATAGAACACAGTTTTCTAGCTCACAAATTCACTCACTTTACTGCCATGGCGGGAACGCACATAGTTGCACCTTAAAACAAGCTCTCGTTGACATCAAACAATCAGCGCTAACAGTTCAACGAAGCATTTTACTTTCCAGCAATTCTTTGTTTATCAATAATTTCAACACAGAGCTCGGAATGAGCGAGTCTTTCCTCCCAGCTGAACGTGATTTCTTCCACTGGCAGCAGCCAAACCCACTTGAATCGAACTCGAAATGTTTTTACCCGAAGCCAATCAGCGACCGCATTCCAGAATGTTGGCGGTGCGTGCCATACTGTACATACACACCGAGCGTCATACAAACAGTAAGACTTAGTGCAGCTAACTTGTCTAATGCGGATTTGGGATCGAATACCAAACAGCCCACGGGATGGCGGGATCTTATCACATTACGCAAGAGCTGACAGCCTCAGTATCTTCATAAAACTATTGCGTCATTTATCACCAAGCAAAACCGGCTGGATTTTAATTTATTCAAAACCAATATATTGAAGCGATCGCTTTCTCAGAAAGATTGATATGCTGCCTGTTAATTATCAGCAAGTATGCATGCTTGCATGAAGCACTTCTGATGTAATCCAGATGCTAGCAAATACTAAAATGCAAAAAACGATCATTTTAATCTATTACACGTAGCCATATTAAAAAATATCCTCGTTTCTCGCCAAGCACTTGCCATTTTGTTTCCCGAGTAGTATATATACAAGACATTACTGTCAAGCGCTACAACAAAAAGCCTCTCCACATCCCTATGCACAGGTATAGTTTCTTTTCATCCCTTACACAAACTACCTTAGTACCTTACCAACTTGAACTTCGTGTGCTCTTTGTCAGCTGCTATATGCATGCAACACAAACAAGCTTGCTTAATTAATCCGCCACATCTTAATTATCGGCAGTCTGAAAACATGAATCTGTTTGAATCTCTTCTCATTGGCTTCTCTAGCCGCTGTGCGCAAGTCGCAGGTAGCATAACAATTCAACGAAGCTGGAGCGTCAGATACGCAGGTACAGGATTGATTAAATGTAGATACACAAAAGCCTTGTAATAAGAAATAATTGATTATATATTCTAAATTTCTAATGCAACAACTCAAACATGACATAAATACTACGTTATTTTATCAACCGCAGGACGGCCATACAATGTCAATATAATACGGTCTTTTAAATATTTTAGTAAATTTCTACTTGAAATGTTCCTAATTCGTTATACTTCATTTGCAGAATTTACAGCGTGAGACTACTTTAAAAACATATAGGTAAATGGAAAGGCAGCATATCAATACTAGTAGATCAACTGTTAGATTCTTAAACAGGCAAACCAGTTAAAGATCATTATTAAACTCACCGCCATTTGAATAAGGAACCCTCCTTTTATCATTGATGCACGCAACTTTACACACCTTTCAAATTATGAAACTAACGTTGCATACACGTGAGCAAATATTAGCAGGTAGAACGTGTCCATATCTCACATTTGGAGATAATACGTGTTACTGCAATATTGCACGATCAAGCGCAGGTGTTTATGAAGTGTTAATCAAAACAATTTCAGCCGTCAATAAATTCACACCTACATCAATATCAAGGTGTAAGTTTCGCTATAATGCTTCTGATAATGAACATAAACCGAATAAATGAACTACCCACTACACTCAGTGGATCTACATTGAAGCAATTCGATACTATACATTTGTCATTTAATTTGCTTATTCAATTAAAAAACATATTCGAGATGGAGTGCTTGTAAAAAGGATTATGAAGAAGCTATTACCAATAGTTTATCGTCCATGATAGCGTTTGCCAGACTAATTGAATGGCTTACTCGGCTCTTTTACAAAAAGGCTTTGTACTAAAAAAAACTAAGAACGCAATGGGAATACTGTTCACTCACTCACAGAACAATTTCCCAGCAAAACTCTCTGATTCACAAAGTATTTAATGCCTGCATAAGCTAGCTCGTTTTTGTCTAATGCCCAAACTCTTTTCCTAATGTAGTAAAACACTTTTAATGCTTTATAAAACGTTTGTGGGTTTCACATCTAACTACAAAAAGTACATCAAAGCTATTCCATGTATGTTTATTTCTATACATGTGAATCTAGTTATTGAGTTACTGCTTGCACTACTGCCAGGACTAATTCAGAAACATTAATAAAAATTGGCAGAGTAGCACAGAATTCATTTTAACAAACGTTTTGCTTCACGTACAGCATTCTCATTATCAGTGACAATTAGTATCAAAAATGGTATGTAAACACTACTGAACGTTTACTTTTAAGATACTAAATGTAATTAACATTGTAGATGAAGATCCAGTGAAGCACCTGGAGTGAAACGTCTGTTAAATAAAGAAAGTAGCCATATTAATTCATTCAAAAACAGTCATATTAATTCTAGATGGTACTGCACAGATAGCTGGGTGATACAGCTACAGATTTCTTTTCAAGTATTGGCTTCATCTCAGGGTGCTCTTGTTTGACATATGAGCCGTCGTAACTGTAGGCTATCAAATACGACGGAGGCCTGCTGCATTAGCAAATACATAACCGATGTCCGTAAACATGATATCATTGCGTCAAGTCGCTAAGCACCCGTCCGTTTCCTCCCTACTATAAGCAAATCTATTGATTAGGTAGGATATTTTTTCAACAACTTGCTGACTAAGTGCGCGTTTAATAGCTTAAAATTTACCCCGCATACATGTATGTTAGTTGTACGTCTTGAAAGCTCGCCAGCACAGGTCTAGACACTGAATCTTTCCGTTACATAAACATGGCTGCTTACTGTTAGAAAAATGCAGTTTCAGTGTCGAATTCCTTCGAACAACCACCCATTAACCTAATAATCTCATTCTTCCTTAATAACGGCAATTATTTTTGACATTTTCCCACTTAATTGCATTAGGCACGTCATATGGTTAGTTGCTTTATAATACCAAGAGCAAAATGTCAATATTTAGTCAGTAGATGTCGCACTGTAGATGTCAAAGCCATTAGAGTATGAAATCAAGTTGATTTTTAAATTGACTTTTAAATAATGCAGTTCAGTTTACAGATGAACTTATTTATTGGCTACATTTTCACTGTTCACGAAGTTACTCTAATTATTTAAATTTCCTAATATATTTTCTTTTACATAAAAATCACTATTTAATATTGACAAATTTGGTAATTAAACACCTTAAGATGTAATCATTTAATGCAATAAATATGATTTAACACTAATTAAACAATAAAGAACAAAGAACACACCTAATTTTTTTACTCACTTGTATTATCTGTTACATTTCTGTGTCAATTTAAAATTGATGCTGAGCGTCTGATACAGTTAAATTAAATTAATTAATCAGTTTCAAGTAAATTAATAAGCAAATTAAAACAAACTCTATCTAGGTCGCATCTAGATTTGAGAAAAGTTAAATGTCCCCAGCCACAGTGCCGTTCTAACAAAATCGATTGAAATGTTAGATTTGATATTAAAAGGCTTTTGCGATTCATTCAAAAACTAAACATTACAAACAAGCCAATGTTTAAGCAGATTTTTATGAGATCCTGTGATTGTGATATTACTCATATTTGAGGAAGAACAATATGTGATTTCCAGAAACCCGCTAGCTTTTCTTCCTAGTATCATGTTTCATACTCGTTTAGTAGATTGTTCCAGTTAAATTTGGATACAGTGTAATAAAACCTTTCGTAAATGCGTCGCCAACGGAGTAAATTTTATTTAATTCCATATTCTGAAACAGTTTGTGTTCAAATAGATCAGTCCAACAATAATTCATGGCACTGCACAGCCCCATGCAGGCAATGCCAAATTGAAAAAAGTCACTAAACTAATTAGTAAAGTGCACCTCAGACTTGGAACAAATAAACAAATGCACCACAAATCGCGAGAGAAAAAGGAACAGTATAACTTAATAGGAGGCGCATCTAAAACTCACGGCAAAAACATTGCGAAGCCATGTGGTAAAATTTTCAAACACTGGCTTCCTCAACGCCATGGGCGCTCTATAATTGTTTCTTTTTCTTTTGCACAGGCTCGGCGACAACTATTTCCGCTCGAACCGCATGGGTAAAATAACACCATGGCACATTCGCTGTAGCCTTCAGGAACTTTTCGGGAAAACAAGACTATCACCAAAACAAACAAGCGGCAGAGATGCAATCTTGCACGAATGAATGCTGAAAATGCGGCAAACAATGACAAAAATCTAGAACAATAGCCAAAAGGTTAAAATGCTCTTCCAAAAAATAGGGTAACATCCATGGACTAAACCACAAGGAGACGGGGGATACAATCAGTTTGTTCTGTGTGATAGCGCCCTATCTTCGTGCACTATCGGACGTACTACTGTCCAAGCTTGATCTTTTATTTTGAATGCCTGCGCAAGCCAAATAAACACTGTTTTATTTTTATTCTTAACAATTAGATTAATATTGATATGTTGCAATATTATAGTACTGAGTTATTTGAACTTAAAATACTTCTTTACGAGGTGAACAGATGAAGCAGTTTAGTTTTGCGTATGTACAGCTGTGAAATCGGCACAGGTAACCTAGTTATGTTAAATGCATACTTGCCTCTCATTGGTTATTTTAAAAATGCATAAACACAGGTGATTCCTACAGGTCGTGGAGAAGTGAATTTCTCGATCTACCTGGACAGTTGATACTTGGTTTCTGAGCGTATTGTTGCGTGTGGCAGGCACGTCTAAAGTCTGCCCACACTGCTCAGTTCGAACATCTCTAACGAGATTGATTGAGATGTTTTGATTTATACTATTGTGGAACTTCCTCAAATGATATAAACGGAATAGAAACGGCATGTTAATATGGTCAATGGAATACGGAACTTAATCTAGACTTGTATTGGCGAGACTCCCAGCAAGTTGGCAGACGGAGTCGAGCAAGCTAGACTCACGAGGAATTTGTAGCTATCGTGTCAGTGGTGAGGCGAAGGGGTGGTGGTCCTCGAGGTGAACTGCCAGCGGCTGTCGGAACTTGGTAGAATCGAATGACGGATGGTATGGTATGAATCGATAACGCATGGAATGGAATGGAATGAAATGTTGCACATATGTTTACAAAGTCTTGTGATGAAACCATCTTCATGGAATGGAAATGGAATGGTGACGCAGTTAATGCCAGGACTGGAACTCCGACGTGGTAAACCCGGTACCGGTATGCTTGTATGCCTCGTATATACTTGTACAGTTTTGCTTCAATGATCTGTGCACAGTTTTTTTCATGCATATTGTATTTTTAATTAAATAAAGCAATTGAATTTAATGCCCAGTTTATTTAGACTACTAGAGATTGTCAATTTCTTCTAAATATTACATCACAACAGTGACGACATTACACGTTAGGGAAATAACACAGAACCCTTAACACGCGCTTTAGGAAGGGCCGTCACATTCTGCACATACCAATAATTTAGCGTATATGCAAACCTCTAATCAAAATTTCCCTACCAGCTGCAAATCTGAAGTTTAGATAAAATTGGGCTAAATTATTTCGAGACGTGATTCATCTAAGGGAGGCAGGAAATACAGTTAATTACAGCTCCATCATCATCATCAGCTCCATCACCCCTCCCCAACCCCCACCAAAATTCACGTATTACGTACTAAGACTTTCCTACCTTTGTAAAACTTCTATTGAGATTAAGACACCTACTTGGCTGCTAAAATTTTTAATTATTATAAAAGAAAGAAATCGTGTATATTTCGGTAAACAAGAACAATAATTATTGTTTGGCTAACCCAGTGGTTCCCAAACTTTCTCGGACCGTTACCCAAATCGGGAAACCCGGTCGTGTCCATTACCCCCACCTAGTACTACTTCTCCAACTCAAAAAGTAAACACACTTCTCTTCAAGAAGAAAACTACGTAAAATGCATTCCGAGCGAAGTTTTAAAAATTTTCAGAGGGGTGCCCGTTACCCCCCCAAAACCATATTACCCCCGGGGGGTAATTTACCCCTACTTTGGGAACCACTGGGCTAACCCATACAGCCTTGTGTTTGACACTAAAATTGCTTCTTATAAGAAGTTTTTGTTTGACATTAAAATTTCATGCATAAATCTCATACAAGAAGGTTTTATCGATTTAGGCGTAATTACAGCGTTATTTTATGCTCGCAGTTTTTAAGTATTACGTAATTATTATGAAGCCAAGTGTTTGTTTTTACGAGGCGAAGTGACGCAAGCAAAGCTCTGATAAACAAGTCTACACCCTACAGATAGCCACGCCGAAGTCGGGCCGTGGGTTATAGAGTCGACAACAAATGTACGAAACATAATCAAACATGGAAAAAGACTGCCGTTAGTAAAACTACTGTTCTTACATCTGAAAGCATATGAATGCATTTAGATTGCACAATGTTAGATTTGCCAACTTTGTGTCGCGGCATCGTAATGCTCTTTTTGATGTAAAAATGAAAATTTTAAATGCCTGTGTTATTTCATCACTTTTGTACTCTACTGAAAACTGGAGTAGTGCTCCTCTTGCTAAACTAAAGAATTACATAGAAAAGCATTAAAAATTGCTTTAGGTACTAATCAGAATACTATTAACGAGATGGTATATATTGAAAGTGATAGCAAACCACTTTAGGGAAAAGGTAGATCACTGCAGCTTAATTATTGGCTAAAGATCAGTAAATATTGTCGTGATATCCCTGATAGTCATATCTGTAGACTTTTAAACATTGCTCGTAGATAACGCATCAAATATGTGTTCAACATTACGAGAACAATGAGTTTCGAATTTTCAGTACTGGCAGCAAAATGAAGACTTTTGATAATAAATATATAGATAAAGCCCGCCAACGACTTCTCGCGTTCAGAAATGACCCAGACTCGAAACACGGTGTATACTGTAGTATAAACCTCGAGCTGACTAAACCTTCCTTACTTTATGATAAGAGCGTTCTTACCGAACATTACAAGATAATCATTTCAAATATTCAGAGTAGGAAATCACCACCTACGACTTGAGACTGGCAGGTGGAGCAAGACCAGACGGGAAAATAGAATGTGTCAGTTTGTGAATGTTGTTCAGACCCTTACTCATGCGGTCTTAGAATGTCCCGAAACTAAAGATGCTGACGATGTTGAACATATCAACTCTTTCATGACATAACATACTGTAAACAAAGCCAAATATTTGTATAAACTTGATAAAGTTTGTGAAAATAATGATCTTTAATTAATTTTCACACGCATGTAAATATTCACGACTGCAATTAATATTACACTAAAATTATATTTGTTGTAATGCGTCTCGCTTGTCAATGGACAAATTGTTTTATATATTACGTTTTTGTTATTTTACTTGGCTGTAAAAAATGCTGAATTTGTCAATAACCTATGTATATTTTATATAGAAGATTTCTTATCAGGCCTATCATGTAACCCAACAAAAAGAAACCAAATGATCAATGATGAAGTGCATCATTTCTTGAAAGATAAAATAAAACACTAGCAACAATTCATGGTGTGTGTGTGTGTGTGTCTTGAATTTGATTTAATTCCCTCAGCAGAATTTAAACTTCTCTGAAGACTTGTAAAACAAATTATAAAAATAGTCTCTTCTCGAATAAAATCGTAATATATCATACTAATAACGTCTCGCATTTTCCCTAAGAGGAAATGCAAAAGGCAACCAACATTCTCTTAGTAAATTTATGGTTCTTGATGACATCCCTTATCAACAATCCTGACTTGATATTTTATTGACAGATATCTTTGTTCAAAATGTCATCACAATGCAGAACGACGAAAAACAAATTGCATATTGATTTATGCAAGCAATCTGTTTTGGTTTGTTTAAAGCCTAACGTAACTGCAGCACATGAAATTTGCCTAATGTAATACCATCTCATAGGGCGATATCCAATTTTTATTGACGTAGAACATGTCTTTGACTATAACGGTTAATGTGAATAAGACACGCTATTAAGTGAAAAAAAGAATTCTGTCTACAGTGCATTAGCTTGTCTCAGTTAATGAACATCTAAAGTAGGAAAACAATTCATGTATATTTTTAATTATTTGAAACTTCATTATTAGTACAAACTAAAATATTTGAGTATGGCTATTATTTTCGTCTGTTTTTTAATATATTTAAGTCAAAGTAAATCCTCACTATAATATACACTAAACTTTTACAACATAAAATCCTACTCTTATTACAATATATTTATTTTAATACAAACATACTGTAAAACTTGTTTCTTAAGATTTTCATCACTTCGTTGTTAGCGGTATTAAATTTGAAGGACCGCCATTAATTTTTTCGCAGGACGAATGACGTTATGAATACAGTCGCTAGGTCACCAAAGATCGTGTCACCAAGTCCGGCACTAGTAATGTTCCGATGCGCCTGGGCTAAACCATAACAAAGGTCTAACGGTCCATAATAAAAGTCGTTTGGCAGGTACTAAGCAGAGGACTGCAAGTCTGGCATCAGGTATCTTTCCTGGTGCTTTCAATGGTCCCTGGTCCCTTTAAAACTGAATATGTCTGTCCAGTATACTGCACGCGTGTCCGAAAACATCTTTTTTGCGTTTATTTTATTGTTTATAATATTAAAAAACAAGGAGTTTAAATTCGTGCGGCAAGAATATTCTATTCCATATTAAGCAATTTTTGTATGTCCATTATTTTAGTTTTGTTAATAAAATGAAATAAATGGCGTGTTTTTAGTAGCTTTTATTATACGTATTAAGCAACAGTGCCTTTATCTGTTATTGTACTGTACGCAAGACGAATGACGTTATGAGTACAGTCACTAGGTCACCAAAGATCGGTAAAACAAACATCGGGAACCAAAGAAGCTTTCCGTACCTCGTACGTCAGTCTCGCTCACTCGCGCCAATGCACGGACAATGCACGCGCTCGAAATTCGCCAGAAAAAGTAAGTTATTTAATTTATAATTCTCTTTTGTTTAATTATAACCATAAATTCTTTGTGTAATAATAATAATAATAATAATAATAATAATAATAATAATAATAATAATAATAATAATAATAATAATAATAATAATAATAATAATAATAATAATAATAATAATAATAATAATAATAATAATAATAATAATAATAATAATGCATTAAAAAGAACTTCAATGTCTGTTGGGGGTTACATAGGCATTTAATCCACTAGGCATTCTCACAGGAACAACCCGGAACAAAATAACGCGCAAATGGGGAAATTTGAAAAAGAACTCTGAAATACACCTGTCGTATTTCATTAAGTGTACATCTCTTTAAGCGATATATTTGCATTTCATAGACCATTTCGTTTATTTTTCCAGAAATGTGCTTCTTTTTTCCAAGTCGCACAAACAGCTTCAAAAACCGATTTTTTAGGGCTTGTTTGCACATTTTTCTGATAATTTGGGTGGATGGGTTAGGAAAAACGCTTATTGGGGGAGCTGGTTTGCCTTTCGGAAAACTGAGCTATTACTTTTTACACTCTACGTTGAAAGCTCTTTCCGACGATATATAGCACACCATCTCTCGCGATCCCATTCTTCGCAATTTTACAAGTTTTGCCGAAAAACAGGTAAAAAGACCATTTTGGTTTTCCTCCTCCGTTCCTCTTGCACGGCCCGGAACAAAAAATGAACAACCTACAGAAACAGTAGGAGGCCGAGACGATAGGTTTGATATATAATTTATCATGAATGGTTTAATAGTTACGCAGAAAATGGCGTGTTAAAATATAAAGTGCAGAAAATGGCGTATTGTAGAAACAAATACACTTGGAGAACGAACAGTGTCTTAGATTATTGTGATAAATTAATCAGGTGCATGTAGAATTTAATGCACACGTTAGCACTTGTACTAATGATAAGACACTGTATCAGCTGCTACATCCACATAACTAATCGGTGTTAACAATGGTAATCAAAAAGACCTGACATAACGCTACATGTTAGACTTCTCAAGGAAATGTAAGTGCCGAAGAGAAGGCAAATCGCACTGAGCTAAAGCAGCAATTTATTTTTAAGTTCGCCAGTGTCGGAAACACGAGATGTTCAAGGCGAATGCCGTGCTATTTTGGATTCGTAATAATTTCAAATCTTTCCACTTTTTTGTTCGTTGTTGACTAATCCATCTCCACATGCCCACATGACTTGTGGTGATCCAGGAATCATTAGAATGCAAAAAGCACGAAGCCCGCTGATTCCATGGTTCATATAAAATTTATAAAATTATTTACAGCGTTATGGTAAATGCAACAAACAGCGGGAAAGTTCATACAAATTTCATGCACAGAAAACATTTATCTCATTTTATGCGAACTATCACGAGGAAATGAAACAGCTTGAGCTCTCGTCTTACATCAAATAAGCCTCCTTGACGAGATGAAGATAAATAGGCACGCTGTTTATAGGCCAGTATCATTTTCATTAATGAATCGGTGTCCTTGCAGTAGCAATTAAATTTATGACCTTGAGGTGACCTTACTGACATATTGATTTCTGAAATCAGAAGAAACCAGTAATCACAGTTATCTAGCAATTCTGTAATTTATCATGGCAATTAAAATGCAATGACATTTTAGAAATCCAAATCGAACATGTAAATCAGTTCAAATACGTATAGTCATCGTATTATTATTACTCGCGCAATCCAAACCACTTAACATTCGAAAAAGCGGCTATTTGTGTTTAACAGACTTAGTTCTTAAACTATATGAAAAAAACTAAACCGCAGCAACATAATACTGGAAAGCAAAGCGTTAGATAATCCTTGAACGTGCTATATTTTAACCTGATGTACGCGGATATCATACATTTAACATAGAAATTGATTACAACTTATGTTCCTTATTGTTTAGCATTAATGGCCGTAAGTATCCATAGAGAGTTTTGGAATAAACCGGCTAGCGTGTGGCAAACTTGGTCTGACATAATATCAATACAAGAAACGATAGACTACAAGAGAAATTTAAAATTTCATTCACAGAAAAACGACGTTTCGTTTACTGACAACAAACTTCTTTACGTTATACCATTTTGAAATTTCTACATTTCAGTAACTTGCACCTTTTGAGTGATGAAACGATAATAAAATAACAACAAACACAAAAAGATCCCCAGACATGTGTATGTCGAATATGTGTGGACGGTAAATGGGCACGTGTGCCTCAAAAAAGTACGTTTATTGTTGTTATACTGAACTAGGGTATGCATGGCCTTTTCTCTTCAAGAGCCATTAATGAATAAAGTGCATTTGCCCAGTACTGACATTTTCTATTTTTTCTGCCTTCAGCTGTAACACAAATCTCTCGTTGCGATATACCTTTCCCCATCGTTTTCTACAGCGGATATTCCAGCGTAATTAAAGGCATCAAAGCGAAGTTAATCAATGAACGCAGAGCAGAAATTAACTACACCGGGACTAAACCCGAAGCAAGGCCGCCGCTGCTGATTACCGCTAGAAGACTGAATTGGATCAAAACTGTCCCTTGGCGTTGTTCTAAATCATTTACAGAAACCACACCGGAATTCCGAAAAAACAGCCTTAGTCTAAGTAGTTAAAACGTGTGCTATTAAAAAGAAGCATTCTTCTTGAAACCCGTCTGCAAATTTTCTGCTATTTATGTTTCCTTGAATCTCATCCCTTCTCATTCATACTAGCTGTACAACCCAGATTCAACCATAGTAACGTAACACGTACTATTCAGTTAAAGTTCATAGTTCAGCTGACGAAAAGTGAAACAAATTCGTGGTGCACTATTTCCCACTGATCATTTTCTCTGTAACCACTAGACTCTAGCGGACAGACGAGCAAACTAAGCCGCATTTATAGCTAGCTAGCCTTTCTCTTCTGCAACTGCTGTTAAAAATCTCAAAACTCAGAAATAATTCTGAGTTAATCCTGTTAATCGTGACCTTTGAACAATATAAAGCTATATAAATAAATATATACTTAAATAAAAAATAAATAAAAACTAGTGTAAAGTAAATGAAAGGGACTACAGAGACCGTAATTGTAAAGAGGCGTAAAAAGTCTAGGACAATAATTCTTATACGCATTAAAAAACTTTCATTGTCTTCGGAAAATGCTCTTGGATACGACTTGTCAAATGTGCAGGTTATTAATAAATGTAAATCATTATTTGTAAACACTGTTAACAACGAACAAAGCTATTTTTTATTTTTGAAATTGCTACAATGAATGAGAATAACCTGCAATGATTTCTTTTTACAAACAAAGCAATCAGGGCCAAATATACCAAAAATATTAACTATGTTACTCTTTTTACATAGTGCTAATACGAAAAACCTTCAAAAGAATAAGGAAAATCTATAGTGCCTGCAGAAACGAAATCAATTCACGGTACCTTAGTTACTGCAGGAGGGGGGGGGGGGCACGTGAATTCGTCGAGTAAGAACGACCAATGCTAAGAACGAGAAAGGGGCCGGGACAAGACAACCTAAATAACTCATAATCACCAGAAGGCTGTGAAAAAACAATACAGCCACATAGGGATTTTTATGTGAGCAAGAATTTCACATCTTTTTCAGAAAAACTGCAGCCACATAGCCCAGTACAAACAGTGCAAAAACAAGAAATGTATTTTTTATTAAGACACAACATGCGAGTTTTAACAGGAGCAGCCAGGGCTCGGATTTCAAGAACCTACCGCGGTAAATCCTATCAGAAGGAGAGAGTTACTGAGATATTTCTCATTCATAATCGGCTTAGACGTGTAGACATCATCATCAACAGAAAAGGTAATCATGTCAGGCAGATTAGTGCCACAATACCATATTATATCTAGGAAAATTCAACGTCAAAGAAAAGATTGTGTGAGAAGCCTGAAGGGCAAAGAGTTCTGCGAACGAGCTTTCCAAATAAAGTGGCTTCGCGCGCTTTGGGGCATTTATTTTCCACATGCCCAATGTAGGTAAGTAAAAGTGCAAGGCTCCAATTAATTCTACGGCAAAAGTCACACAATTACTTTAAAGCAGGCTGACTATCTTCCATTTCAGCGATTTGCACATTTTTGATGCTGTAGCATTATAATTTCGCAAATAACGTTTAAATTGTGGTAAATGCTTCTAATAAAAGGGTAGCTTTATAGAATTTTTCCTTTTAAAAATGCATCTGTGTACCTATGTGACACGACACGCAATACAGCTAAAAATCTTGTGTTGCAGGGATACCGGAGACCAAGCTCTATAAAAACTATCTATACAACCTACGGAAAATGGTTTTTAATTCGCCTGAACAAAAAGATATCTAATCACCTCCTTAGCTAGAGATTGTTGACGTTGGGGTCGATGTTCTTCTGTTGTTCTTCTTACGATAAACCAAAATTCAAGTAAGTTTTACCCAGCCATTTTAGTAAATCTATTTTGACAAAATCGTGCACCCCCGCTGAAAACCTTATAATAACCTTTGCTCAATAAGCTAGGCCCTATTTTTCGAGTTTTTTGAAGTAATTGGCAGAATCAAACCAATAAAAAATCCCCAATTAAGATCTCATAAGAAACTATATAGAAAAACTATATAAAAATGCATATAAATTACATGGAAATAATATGTGGCCTATTGCAATTATAGTCATTTATAGATCGTTTAAATCAATCTGCTTAGGAAATAAAGTTACAAAACGACTAAAAACGCAGAAAACTTTTTCGACTGGAACTGGCAGACTTTGAGAAGTGGATGTTTGTAAACTAATAAGACTGGGATTACAGAGTGCCAGTAACCAGATATCCCATGATCTGGCATGTACAGGCTTTCAACGACTTTTCATTAAGCTTCATTACCGCTGAAGGTCATTCGGTACACTTATATAATAGGATGACAGCCATAATGGACTTATCTTGTACAGAACTAAAAAAGACGGAAACCGAGTACCGTTGCTAAACTGTGAAAAACGAGAAAACATGACGCGAGTGAAAGAAAAGACGGCAGATTGGTGGACCGGTACAAGAGTGAACGTACCGAATGGCGATAATAACTGAGTAATTTACAAATATAGTTTGAATAGGCAGTCAGGAAACGGCACGATTACATCCCGAGATGGATAATTCGGGTTCAAAGAGGCATGTGCAGGGATTTACAAAAAATCTTAGCGACACACATTTGCCGAAAATATGAATAAGCGAACAATGAAACGACGGACAAGCGAGCAAAAGACGCATCGGTTAATTGAAATTATTTTTACTGAAAAAAATCGTGAAGATTGAACGAACCTTTAGTTAATACTTACTTAAGTACCAGTAAGAGCTTATACGTGTACAAACAAAAGATAAAGCACATTATGTTATCTGTAAGCTGAATAACAGCGGATGTTGGAAAATATCTGATAATGGATGTAGCTTGTAAAAGCGTGGAATTCTAGCTGACATTTGTTCTTAGCAAGCACGTTCAAGAAGACACTCTAGTGTAAGACAAAAGATGGTTAGTTAACAGCATTCAAACGTGAGCATGCAACGTTGACATTACTGTTAATTAACATACATTGAGACGTTACCCAAAATCAATACAATTTGCTTCCAGAAAGCCCATGTGCAAACTGTTTTATTGAAACAACACAGCTGGATTCATAAGATGACACATTTGGAAATGGGCTTCCTTATCAACAGACATGGAAATTTGCAAAATGTGCCGTACATTAAAGGTGGTGGTGTTGACAAGCCACTGCTACAGTCTAGTGTTAGTAGTTTTCACATAGTGGTGATTAGTGTATTAACGTTGTTTTAGATAGATAGACAGACAGACAGACAGACAGACAGACAGACAGACAGGCAGGCAGGCAGGCAGAGAGACAGACAGACAGACAGATAGATAAATTTATTGACTGATATAAACATACAATCGAGGAGATGGTCATTGGTCACAGCAGAATTAGTCCATAAAACTAACGTTCGACGTGTACAAAATATTTGCCACTAAATTTCACTTATGTACCATTACAACTGGATGTTACTTTCAGTTTTAAAATTTTTTACAGCACAATATTAAATATAATACTATAATATGATATGTATTATAATATAGCTCACACACTATTATCATACATATTTATCATATCATGCAAATTTGAAAAATGATCGTAAATTTAAGAAATCTACATTATTATAGCACATTCTCAAATTATGAGTATTGCGTGCATTCACATATGATATGGCGCTCTGTCTGTACCAGCCCACACGAACACAAGCGTTGTTCCCTCGACAAATGAGTCCAGCGGCCAGTTTCTATAGCAAGCTTATCGGCAGATAAGCGGAACCTAGAAAACTTCACCTTCTGGAATACGGGTATGTTAGAATTATATACATCCGACACCGATAAATCTGGATAAATCTTGACTTCTCTAATGGTTGAACTCGGTGTTTTAGGTTGTTTAAATCGCTTTGCAGAATATCTCCTTCCGATGCTAACAACGTTCTCAGATATCTAGCACGTGGTGTACCTGAAGCTATACACAGATTATACGCAAACGTGCAGGGGTCATGAACCGCACCTGCTCGATCTGAAAGAATACGGCTAAAATACCGGTACAGTACATTCCTAATAAATCCGTTGACAGCGGGAAGGCTGATTTCTACCATACATAGAGGTCATTGCTGTCGTAGTTCTGACACCAAGCAAAGTTTTTACTACAGTCATACAAGCATTATAGTCGTACAAGCATCTACACAGTCATTTACATGTCGACTACACAAATTTAGTTGTTTTTTGCAATGAAAAGTTAAATTATCCAAATGACATTTCGAAATGCCATCGCTATTGGGCGCAGCACAGTCCGGCAGCCCAGAGAGTGTTGGTCAAGCGAGTATAGTACCAATATCTGACCGCCTCATCATTTATGGAAGAACTTAACTGGATGTCAGCCGAGTATCCCCCTAAAATGGTCCGAAAAAGAAATTGGATTAAATATTGGGGTTCCTTCAGATCAATAGCAGTGTGGTCGACAGACATGTCAGCCATCGTGTAAGACCCCGAGATACTTTCTAAGGGTCTAAATTTTTTGGCCGAATCAAACATTGGAGGAACTAGTTGAAAACAATTTTAGCTGGACATTTCCTACGTAGTATTAAATGGGCCATGCCAGACAAACGACCCGCTGTTTAAACTTTGCCAGACACCCTTTAATATGCCCCGTTTGATCCTCTAGGTGGTTTACACCAGACAAAATATAGAATGAACGCCGAAAATGTCCAATGGTTAAGAATGGCCAATGGACTACATTAGACATTTACAAGTCTGGCACTAGTAATGCTCCGATGCGCCTGGGCTAAACCACAATAAAAGTCGTTTGGCAGGTACTAAGCAGAGGGCTGCAGGTCTGGCATCAGGTATGAGATATTACTACCAGTTTGTTGCTTAGCTTTTCTGCTGTTTTCAATGTTTGGTCCGGGCTAAACCCCCTGGAGAGTCAGACGGGACATATAAATATAATTGAAATATTTAACCACTGTAAATACCGTTTACCATCATCATCATCACCATCACCATCACCACCACCACCACCACCACCACCACCATCGTCGTCGTCGTCGTCGTCGTCGTCGTCGTCGTCATCATCATTACTGTGTTTTATTGTGTGTTGTGTTTACGATTATACCTCTTGTGCAGGGTTTTGTCTGTGTAGTTTTTTCTTCACTGTAATGTACTGCATTCTTTAGGTAATGTTTTGTAACTTGTAATTGTAATTGTATGGCTTGTAAATCATGGTCAATAAATATCATATAAAAGGATATCTGGCAGAGTTTAAACAGAGGGTTTCTCGTCTGGCACGGTCCTATTTAAGCTCCATTAAGTTCTAGCTAAAATTGTTTTAACTGCTACCTCTAATCTTTGATACATCTAGAACATTTGAACTTTAAAGGGTATCTGGGAGTCTTACGAGGTGGCTGACGTGGCCGTCGTCTACACGCCTTTTATATGAGGGTTGTGTGCACAACAGGGAGGACATTTTAAGTGGCACCCAAATATTTAATTCAACCCATCTTTTTGGACTACTTTCGGGGGCGTACCAGGTAAACATGCAAATGGGGTGCCCAGCAGACGTCCAGTTCTGTACATCTTAAGTACGTCCGTAAATGGTGGCACAATCACATGTTGGTACCGCGTTCGTTTGACCAAGACTCTCTGGGTTGTTGGTTTAATAGGTTCTGAAGTTTCAATTAAACAAAAACCCGTTGGCGTGAAAATGTAAAAATTAAAATTAACTACCAGGAACAAAAATGCAAAACATGCAGAATCTAGAAGTTGATCAGTGCTTTTCCTGAAGAATCTAAATCCGACCTTCACGTGGCATGTCTGCGTTTTGTAACATATACGAGTCATTAAATTTTATAGTGCGTGAATCCTGGTTTTCAGTGTTTCACTGAAAATGAAAGAATTTCTCTTCCGATCAAAAGGTCGTTATTGGATTACTCGTCACAGTGATTCTTATAACGTTTGATGGTTGATTTCACTATTTTACTTTGCGTAATAACTTCATATTTACATTAAAATAAATGAAAACTTCAAACAATCATTGTACAGTACACGCAGACCTATATATATACATTTACATTTATATGTAAATAAATGTTTACAGACAATACACGTTTACATATTGCGCCTTGAATTGTACATTATTTTTGTACATTATATTTTTGTATTTTGCAATTGATGTTTACATTATAATTATAATTATTACCGCTTATATTGCTGCCGTAATGCTTGGCAAAGCCTCTAACTTGGACGAGTGAAACTCGCAGGAGTAGCTTACGTTTATTTTAATTCGAGGGACTGTTTTATACAGCTAGAATCAGATAGCGCCATCATTTCTCATACCAACAAGGTACAAGCGACAAAAGGGCCAGCTGGCTTCGAAATGTTTTGAAATTATCACTGAGACGCATCAGCAGCTGTGACTGTAATAAACCATTGCTGTACAAACCTCTGATGACAGCTTTCGAATCCAACTAGTTGGATTACAAGAACAAGAGCTGCATTTTTGGCAAAATTTTCTGCTTAACACTGAAGGTGCCTGTCCAGTATACCGCACGCGGGTCCCAAAAAATCATTTTTTGGGTTTATTTTATTGTTTGTAATATTAAAATTTAAGGGGTTTATATTCGTGCGGCTTTTCAATTTCTTCCGCAACATTATATTCCATATTAAGCAATTCTATATGTCCATTATTTTAGTTTTGTAATTAAAATGAAATAAATGGCGAATTTCTTTAGTAACTTTTATTATATGTATTAAACATCAGTGCCTTTATCTGTTATTGTACTGTACGACTTTCTCTGTCATAGCTGTCAAATATAAAAAAATAACAACAAATTGCATATTCTATGCAGAACAGTGAAGCTCGAGATTGGATCATCATCAATTAACAAAACCAAAGATGGTGCTACAATTTCTATTAACAACTTAACAACTTCCTATAAACAAATGCGAAAGGGAAAAAGGTTTTAGAAGCGTATACGCGGCTGTTCTGGCGGGAACTAAAGACATCTTGAAGAGTGATTTTATATGGCACACTATTCATTCATGGTAAAAGTATAAATTTCGAATAGTATATCCCTTGTGAAATAAAAGTAAACTTATAACAGCAACTGAGCATCAGATACAGGGAATTCTCAAGCAACGATAAACTTTAGTTAAAATTTTATATGAACCGTGTTCTAGTACAGCGACTCAGTTGATACTCCGTGTTTTGTCTATAATTTTGAATTTTTTTCGTTAGACTCATTTACAGCAAAATAATATAATATAAGAATAGTGAAAGAAACCCAAGCATTATGTACTGGCGCTAGGAAGATGGCGCCAGCTTCATATGTCACATTGAAACTCTGACTGAAGCCAGTGGTGCAGCGCTCCAATGCAATCACTTCAGGGATACCCGCATATATTAGTCCAAAAACCTTGCCATTCCAAAATAAGGTCATGCTTATTCGGATTTCACTTGTGGCTCAGTGAAGCATGCTAAGCTTGATGAAGCTATGCCGACTTTCTTGGTTTACATCGGTGTTAATGTCTAATGATAGAGCCAGTCATTCCAGAGACACCTTGAACTATATAAGAGAGTGTAATAAGCCTATCCGCTCTGTCTATGTTCATCAATTGAAAAAGCAAAAACTCGAGGTTAGCAAGCGGCTTACTCACACTTAAAGACTCTTCCTATTTGTAATCTACAACAACAACGTGAATGCATAGGATTCAGCCCGTTTAGTGTCTCCTCGTCACTACCGTTATTATACCGGCGATCATTCATCCTCTAACAATTCCCCCAAGTCACTAACCACTTTGTTGTGATTATAGCATTGTGATATATATATTAATGGTACAACTGGTATATACACTTGTCACAACTTTCCCTTGTGAAATAAACATTTAACATATGAAGCAAGAACGATGCACTATGCACATTTCGGGCATTAAACAATTTACATTCTTATGTAAAAAGAAAAGTTAAGTAAAAATGCGCAAATGCGTCGAGAGAGATTCGTTTTTGCAGCATAATTCAGTCTCTACAATGTATTACACATTGGATTTGTTTCGGGCTCCAGTCAGTTCTGCAGTCTGAAGCGTACAAAATGTAACACCACTTATACGGTGTTTTTCTGCAAGTGCTTTATTTAATCTTGTAATTTTATTTATGCTGAAATAAATTTTCTATGAAAAAGATTCTGTTATTACTGTGCAAAAACACTTGTAATTATATGTCGATTTTGCCATGTCTAAATGTTGCACTGTGGCGCCATCGAAACGCGGGAGGTGCATCTAACTTGCTCCTACATTTTATAACAAAAGCTTGCTTCACTACTCACGAAACAAACTATTATAAGTTAAAGTTCGTGTCTTCTCGTTACCCACACTACGTTTTTACAGTTCTTTCCAAAGTAAAATTATAAATCGTTCCCCAACTGATTGACAAAAAACTATTATCTTCTCGACTGACGCGCCCAGCATAAGTTATAATATCAATTGTAATTTGTTTGTGACAAAATGTATACAGCGTCCACATAATATACACATCAAAATGGTCACTATTTCGCACAAGAATTATCATTTATCGTAAAAGTGCTAAAATTCACTTAGTGTTACTTAAGCAGTTACAGTTCAACATTATTAAAAGCAAATAGAGACTTACCTACAGGTACGCCGAAAAGCCAATGGGACATAGTTCCAATCGAAGAGGTAGCATGAAAAAGAAAAATGCACTAAATTAAAACAATAACCACAAATTCTTAAGTAAATCTTTAAGTAAATAATCACCCATCTACGACATTGTGTCCTATGCCATAAAATAATTATTAAACGCAACCAAGCAATGTCATCAAACCTTGACTGCAGTTACAATAGATTCAGTCCTAAATGGAGTCGAAATGGTTCTGCTGATACGATAACGTTAATTTGAGTTTAAACTTAAGAATATTGGGTCTTTTGTTAGTGTTCAAACAAACGTGTTTCACAATCAAGATAAAGTCACGAATTCTCAGAATAGAAAGCGGCTGGATGCATATGTTAACGAATAAAACAAAATTCATAAAATGAATACATTAATACATACGGTACTAGCATACGATTTAATAACACGCATGCGTATACTTCGTTTTGTGTTGCGAATAGCTTTTATAATCTGCGAACAGATGGCGCAGCGGCAGCACTGAAAAGACAAAATGTTAAAAGCCCAAACACGAAAATCTAGTAAATTACTCGAAGATGGTGATGAACCGAAATAACAATAATTTAATTCTCAAAATATCCTAGAAAGCGTTTCTTCCGAAGAATAAAACACTGATAACCCTGAAAATTAGACTTATTGGTAAAAAATACTTAGTCGGAGCGCTTTCGCACTGGAGTCACCAGAAACGGTAACAATTGTGAAAATATTTCGATAACAAAAAATGTTGGCCATTATAAATGAAATATGGCCATATGCAAATCGTTCCGATCACAGGCAATAATCACTAAGAGTAAGGAACAACAGCAAAATATATTTCCAGTGAAATAGAATAGTTATTCACAGAACTAATTTCCTAGTGACAGAAGATGACATGGTACATCGCAATCAAGAGGAAGAAGAGTATTATATTCATGTTCTATGAATGAACCCTAAATGGAAATGTCAAGCAGTAATTACGGTCAAAATTATACGACAGGTAAAATCACATAAAATTACTTCGTTAGAAGCCATTACGTTTCAATAAAATTCCACTGAAGCATTTCCAGCTAATCAAGCCGGGTGCCTGGATATAGCCTACCTCCTGCGAATTCTCAGAAATGGGCAGTCTAATTGTTTTATTTACACGGGAACCTTGTGACAAGGTTTTTAACCTGATTCAAAATCGTTTTTTGTGTCGGGCAACCCAAGGAGAAGCCGTGCGCTAAATGAAGCGTGACAAGTTGCTGCGCGTGGAAGTCCAAAAGCTAGGCATACATCCGTCTCTGCTTCAATGAGGCGTACACGAGAAATCTGATGTAAATGTGCAAGATCTGGCGTAAATAATGAAGAAAATTAGACGCGATCTGTCATTGAATAGCGGAAAAATGTCGCAATTTATGGCACCTTGCAGTGTGGGAAAACATTCTCTACGTGTGCCGCTAAGCCTGTGATTGCAAATGCTAAAAAACTTTAGCTGTGCGGCAGATAACAAATGAAGACGAATACTGTATTATGATTTATCAAGCTCCTTAATCATTAACAGTAACTACATCGATGTAGTACTAATACGTTTTCCACACTGCAGTACTTTATGTTCTTATTGTTGTGATAAACCAAAGTTGAAATAACTCCAGAACTGTTCAACTTACACGAAATTTAATTCTGCGAAAAATCACGCATATCAGTTGCAAACCATGACACCTTGTTTAGACCAAGGCCATTTTAAAGGTTTATGCAGATAAAGTTAAAACCATTTTTGAGCGGTAATGTGATGGAGAGTTTGGAATATTTAATTTCATGTTAAACTTGTGATCTTGGATCAAACCGGTCATTACTATCTGCAAAAAGATGTAAGAACATGACTATAGCCATACACATGTGAAATACAACAGACAAAACATATCACAATGATTGGGTTATGTGAAAGGTCACTAGAAGATCATTATTCGAAACATGCATAGAACAGCAAAAATTTAAATGGCACAATGTTTTAGGGAAACGTAAGCTTATTTTCAAAGACCCCGTCGATGTCAAGAAGGAATATCACTCAGAGATCATTACCCAAAATGAGCAAGAAAGATACGCTCCGTCACTATCAGGCTTTTCTATTGACTAATCTCTAGTCTAGCAGGAGCTAGGAAGTGGAAGTGGCAGCAAGGAAATGTTTTACAAATAATCTTTGCGAAATTTAAGCTCACTCGTGTAGCAGCTGATTGTACTGGTATACAATATTTTAAGAACAAAAACTGCTTAAGCAGTAAATTCGTGGAAGTACCTATGCAGTTAAAAGACTCAAAATTCATATCCAAATGTTGTTTAGCCTTATCAGATCCTACTTGAAAAAGGTTAAATTATTTAGACGTGCGAATTGCATTAGACGCCGTTTTAGATTTGCAACACGGACAGGTTGGTGTATAACAGGGCGGACGAGAATTTTCATGCAGTCTTAACGATCAGGACTTACCTACTAAACCGTTTACTGAATATTAAATGTAGGCCTATTTATTTACACTCTTCAGACACCATATTAACCTTCAGGCGTGGAGGTTGTATTATGACTTGTATAACAATACAACCCAAAACACAACCTTTTGATGGGAAGCCTTCAGATTAATCGATTGCGTAACAACATAGACGTTTTTGTTTGTTTTCCCCTTCATTCGTTACTTTCAGAAGTTAACGTAGAAATGCTTTTAGCAGATGACAAAATACCTTTCCTACGCACGAGCTGATATAATTAACTACCAGAGCCAGCTGTATTAAGCTACACGGGTCAGCAGAGAACGTGTTTGGTTGCGAAGTAAAGCATTACACAATAACATTCAACTAGCTCGAATGACCTTTTCTGAATTAAATAGAGTGTGTTATTTAGTGCAGTTATACACACACGGGCAACGTTATTTGCACATACAGTTCAAAGTTCCGCTTTAAAATCGAAGTCTGTGACTGTGGAAGCCGTTTCGACTAATCAACAATACGCGTAGATAAAGTACATAGGATTCACACGAAGCTCTATTGGGGCTATTTAGCTTTCTAACTCTCTGCCCTTGACACGAATATGAAGAAAGGTCAAAGGTCAGCAATCAAAGGGTCACAATAAAAGCTAGCAGTGGCCAACAGCAATGTCACCGAACTTGGTGAGATTATTTAACTTGGGGTCCTGCGGATTTACTCCCTAATCCACTCTCTATGTTACAATTATCAAGATAAAACGTATATATAAGAAAGTTTGTCTGCTTGACTACAGCGAACTTCTGAGCAAAGAAAATTAGACGTTTTCAGTTAAGTTATTTACAATGTTACGAGTGCCAAATGCTATTCTGCGCAACAATATTACTGCATCATTAAGCCGTTTCCACAATAAATAAATTTATGAAAACTCGATTGCATTTTTCCTGGAAAAACACGACATTTTTCTGGTATAACTACATGCGTAGAATAGAAATAGAACAATATTACGAGGAAATCCAGGTATTTCTAACTTCCAATTCTTAAACACTCATTAATAAATAGCTGAATGCTGCGGAAGCCAGGCATCTATATTACTCTGTGAAAACATAGCCTATTAACAGAACTGCACACAATGCACAAGCTTGTAATTTATACGCTGAAATGTATCTCGCAACAGTTGTAAGTGTATACAGCTTAATCATTTAAGCTAACAAAGATGATATGTATAGGCTGATGAAATATCCCCAAATCCATCAAAGCCATGATATATAACCATGGTGATGTACAAATTGCCGTAATAAGCGTCAGTTCATTCTAACTTTCGAGATTCAACTTAGCTAAATTATTTCCATTTCGGTTTCACGACTTAAATTTTGCTTTCGCCTTTAAGCAATCTCTTTTCCGTCGCGATATGCACAGTAGCCTAATTTGCAAATTGTTATTTACGTGACTGTCTCAGTCGCTTTTAACATTCAGCATTTCAGTTTTCGTAAAAATTTTCTTCGAAGAATCCATTATTCTGCAGGTCATAAATTCGTAAAACGTTGGAAATTGTATTAACGCTTTTAAAAATCGTTTATAATCGCCAGAAAGCATAAAATGTTACAGAAAATAAAAACTGTGCGCGAAAAATCGTTGCGCAACAGTCCGTAGAATCTTCTTCTAAAATTTCAGCTTCCTGTGATGAATACTGTGGTCAGTGATAGCTTTCAAACAGTGTAACAACGACAACGACAACAACAACACCAACTATGCCAACAACCCAAATAACGTCACCGGCACTGTGTCACGGTTCTTTAAACTGCTATAATTATACAGGGTTATAGACTGAAGCAAGCCTCTGTTACAGCATAAAGAGCAATTTTCTTTGACCAACTGCATACACAGTGCAGATTCTTTCACCAACATTTATTTTCATAATATTTAAAAAGGAAATATCAGAGTAGTTCCTATAATGTCTAATTGTCTATATATTGCCTAAAGAGTAGATGTTTATATGAGAAATTACTGTTAAGCAAAATTTGTACTTTCTATACGTTCTTCTGAGTGCTTCAGACAATTCTTGCTTTGCCTAACTGACAGCTTGCAGCAACGATGATTGTAGTCCCAAAACTAGGTACAAAATAGGTATGCACACATCTTGCTAGTTTTACAAATAGATGATAGAAACTGTTTCAAAACTACTCCTAGTTATTGTAAAGCATTTACAATCTATACAAGGGGACGTCAGTTTGCCATCACGTTGTTCACAGTAAGGCTTTACATAATTCACATTTTACTTTAACACAGTGCAGTGCTGAAACTTGCTAAATGAGGTACACTCTTCTGCCATTCAACAACTACATGTCCTCGACTGACAATGATAAAGAAGCAGACATTTAATAACCTTTTCTAATTCAATTGCTGACCTTTCCTTGTGAATTTAAATGTCCGGCAAAAAGTGAACAACTCCAAACAAAATATAATATCGGATGCAAAGTCAAACTGAAGGTCTGATCTACAAAATTGTGGTCACTCTAATTTCTGCTCTAACGTTGTTTGCCTAGAAGATCAGACTTAAGAAATCACAGCAATTAGTAAGTGTGTTGACGATACAGCTTAGTCGTTGATACTAACTTAGAAATAGATTTCAAATGGAATTTGTAATCCTATGTCATAATCATTTCTTGAACTAATTTTCATTTAAGCAGCGCCCGATTATGACATGACTATTGCATTAAAACAGTTAAATACTCAAAATAAAAATAAAAATTGCTTAATTAATGTACTGCACATTAGTACATTGCTGAAGCAACTAAAATTTAAGCCAAGTAAATGTTAAACCAACAACAGCTGCTTCAATAATTCCAGAAAGTGCACTCCACTTTTCATGGTAACCGCTTTTTTAATACTTTTTTCGCCTAGTGAACAGTTGCTGCTCGCATTTCATCCTGTTGCTCAATGATGCAGCAGCTCCAAGAGTCTATGTTAGCTGCCAATTTTCATGATGAACTGTTTATGTTAGAAGTAAAACGAAATTTTTATTGCGGTAAAGTTGGTTTCGGAATTCGGTTCAACAACATTTTGAAGTATATGATTCAGCACCTACCTGCTAAGCAGCTAAGATCATTGCTCATATGCTGCTACTGATAAAAGCGTTATAATATCGACAAAAAACTATCGGTAATTATAACAGTACTTAACTAATACTTATAAATTGATCCATAGGCTTATTACTTGTAGAGATTAAGAGGCGATCTTCAACTTATTAAGACCTACATTCATGTGAATTTAATTAGAGTTAAGAGAGAAACTACTGTACAACGAAAAATGCGTGTCAGCGGCCTGGGGTTTAAAATCCCAAGAAGGTCTTGTGCAAAGTTGATAAAATTTTGATTTTACTGCGATTTTTACAGCTAATTGTTTGTTTGTTTTAATTATCTACGTCCTACAAATGCTAAAAACCAATTGCCCCATATGCTGTGTTTTTAAACTTTCAGTGTTCATATACCAAAGTCGTTGCGACACATTGGCCAAAAATTAAATTACGGCGAGCGCAAAATGGCAGAATCTCGAACGGCACTTGAATTGCAGCGGTCGCTTGATTCTCAACTTGAGATTGGAGTCCTTTGTGCTTTGAGACGATTGATGCTTTTATAGACGCATACACAAGCAAAAAATCCTGCGAGCTTGAATTTAAATTGAAAATCAATTAAATGTCTTACCTCTAATTAATTACCTGCTTAATTATTATCATTGTATTCAGTTCAACAGCAATAACATTCACACAATTTATTAAAAAGAATTCCTAAAACTGGTTGTTTACCTTCAACTTTCCTTTGTATTTAGCTGTTTGTCATGTCCGACTAATCCAACTTACCTTAGTTACTAGAGAATAACGCAAAATCACCATTTAAACTGACATGGCTTCAAAAACTGGGGATGGCTTGGTGACATCTCCGCATAAGACCAATGAAGAACAAAGGTTCTGTCATTTATAAATTTTACTTAGAAACAATATACTTAATCAGGATTTTTTCATAAGAACACTGACAAATTGCATGTCATGTCAAATATCAGGCTAAAATGGGCGTTCAGCTAATGACTACAGAGTTTCAGCAAATTACACAAATTGAAGGCTACTACAGAGCAGAACATAAAATAACTTCTTAATTTCCGCAAAAGCCAAAGAACACAGAGGAAGTCAGTTGTGTCTTTAGTTAACGATACGGACAACAATTTCGTTTCCTAAGCACCCTGTCAGAAATAAGTAAGACGAGAAGCGCTATTATTCTCTCAGTAATCAGTCTACGAAAACCTGCAAAAACTGAAAATCTAGCCAACCAACAGCTACGCACGTGCTTCACTTACAAATTAACTTCTAAAATAGATACTTGCTATTGAGAATATGCTTTTGTCAACGGTAACTAGTATTTCACTAGTATGTTAATGACAGTTAATGACTTGTCTGAAAGTTCTATTGCAACGGCGACTGCTACTGCTAGTGCTACAAAGTTACGAGTCAAGGCGCACGATAGTACATAGGCCTAACCCTGAGAGACAGCTAATCCTTACAGCCTGTCTAGGCTTCACATTTACTTTCAGTTTTCATTTCAGTTTCCACCTTGCCATTAAATTAAAAACTAGTTTTTCTAGGCACAGTGCACGAAAGAAGAGCGAACACAGGGTGATATGATAATTTTCAGAGCCAAACTGTTCAAAAATAACCTAACCTAAAAAGCTGGAAACTCAAAGAGCTCTCAAAGGACGCCCAAAGGACGAAACAAGAAAATGTAATGCTAAATTACATAGCTCTTCATTTAGAACAGCACCCAGCGGGACAAAACACAAAATATGGTAACTGGTGCTGACAGCAAAATTACAAGCCAAAAACAAAAACCGATCTACAGGACTTAAAGATACAAAAGACGTTATTAAACTTGAAGTCAGAGCTGGATTTAAATTAGCTAGAAGCTGCTCCTTACAGGGAATCGTGATTCGATCATCTCACACCATAGATTCATGAATCATATGCAGAATTCGTGTTGCCTCAGGCCATATTGTTTATAGGCGATTATCAAATATGGACACTAAAATCCTCTTCTGAATCCAATTCTAAATGTATCCGCGTTAATGACTTGTCTGAAAGTCGGTAATGGAATAAGCTCCAGTCCATCTACCACCAAGTGTATACTAAGCCGACTGGATAACAATTCCCATGCATATCGTAAAGCAGCAACTTCTCAAATCGAGGCAGTAAAATTACGCTTCGCCAAGAATTTATGGATGTCGTAGTCAGCCATGACTTGGCTGCTATAAATACTGACGAAAAGCTCAACCAAGACAAGCAAGCGAACGCCATGTTGATTTACATTCTAAATGAAGCGGAAGTACGAAACCGTCTGAACTCAATTATTGGTCATTGGCAACGAAATAGTGAATATACGTTCCTTATGCTGAGGATCCAATTGTCAAACATCAGACAATGTCTTATTACTTTGGTTAGAGATTTATCGAGTAGTACCTACAATAATAATAATACTGATGATGGTGGCGATTGTGATTTGACAACGGCGATGAAGATGACGACAAAAACGGTCGATGACGACGACGACAAGGATAACAGTGATGACAACAAAGTTTGATAACGATGATGGTGAGAGTGACAACGACGATAGTGAAGATAATTTTAAAGATGACTATGATAATAATATTGACAATGATGGCAATGCGATGACGGTAAAAATGCTTGGCAATTAACGGATTCTGAAATGGCAACTTCTAACGTGTTTTATTGAGAAATTACATAAAAATTTGAAACACACCATCGACTTTTATTCTCGAGCGCTTTTAAAAGAAAAAATCCGAATGTGATGTAATTACAGACAGCAAGAACTGGGATGTTGTTATCGCAATATCGTGTTTACTGGCCGCAATGAAACTTAGTAATTGTTATAATATAGTCCACCTAAAATACAAACGTTCATTGGCAAGAAGAACGAGCTATTCTGCATTAAGTAACACGCTTTTAGTATTAGCTTTTTATTTTCTCAAAAATCTTGTTGGCAAATGGATGACCATTAGCGGAGAAGGCAATAAATCACGAAAGTGACAATTTTTTTCTGTTATTTCAAAATACCATTTCAATATGAAAATTCTGTCTACAACTGCATGCAGAATTACAATATCAATTCGTAATTCTGTCAGACTCAAAACAATTTGCGATATCGCGGCAGAGCAATTTCTTGATAGTATCTACGAACCATCCTAACAACTGCATAATGCTTGGCTCCTCTTTCTGAATCAATACAGGAAACCTAATCAGGACTCATTGATTCGGTAGGAAGCCAAAAATAAGTACGTGTGCGTGTGTGGGTGTGCGTGTGACACTAGGCACTCAAGGCAAGCTTTTGTTTATCTGGCCTTGACCAATGCTGAATAAGTGCACGTGGTATTGTCAGATTCCAGCAAGTTAAGCTTTATGTCTTATTGCACAGTTCTTTCATGAAGTGGCAACATTTGCACTAGGTGTAATAATAATTTTTTTCTGGAAATCTTGATAAAACATTCCTCACACTAACATAAGACATGTCACGTTGCAGATAACAAGTGAGCAGGGCCGGCTCTAGGTAGTTTGGCACCTAGGCAAAAGTATTTTAGCGCGCCCGCCTAAATCCTTTCCCCCCACGGTCCCACCCCATCGGAGTCTTATTCCAAAATTGAATTTTTCCTGTACATAATATAGTATAATGGTACTCAAGTGTTAGCTTTATACATGTATTGCAGTGTACAAATTAAACGTCAATTATCTGTTTGCAGGTTGTGTTGATTGAATTTGAAAATGAATTTATGACCGCTTTATCATGAGTTATTAGGAGCTATCAAAAATTTTGCAATTTCTGCTGCACACTCTTCAAGTACATACTCTTACATCTGGCTAGATTTTCCCTCAGCCTTTTGCTCTTTTCATATGAACATTTTCGAAACTAACTCATCTTTTTTCACTAGTTTCATCATCTTCACAGTCTCGTTGCAAGTACTAAATTAGTGAATCTTTTTGCTGTTCAGTATTCGCCAGTTTTTTTACCTTTCTCATGTCATGCAGGTAAACTTCGATTTCATATAATTTTGTCTGCCTCAGTTAGATAAATGGTACCGCAAGAATTTTTTTTATTGACGAAAATTCTACTATTAACGATTATTTACACGGCGCACACGATGCGAAATCTGTCTGCAGCAACTTGCTTGAGCAGATTTTTGCTCGGTTGTGGGCTCAGTAAACACTGTTTTACTGACTTTGTCGCGCACAGTTTCTTATTAAACTTGTTTAACTTTCCATCTCAGAAAAACTGATCCTGCTTTCGTGTGCGAGCTCAGAATAAAAACCTGTCTCAGACAAAACCAAATCAGACCAATAAAAAGCGATTGTTTTTGTCACATGTCATCGAATAATTGTGAACTGAGTTACCCAAGACACAGTTTGCTTTATACAAAAGCAGCTGTGTGCGAGCAAACTTTTTCTGGGACAGTTTGCATCCGACCGTTGTTGCAGACAGATTCATATGCGACTAGTATTAACTCTGCGGCTTTATACATACAGTACAAGCAACGGGCAAAGCCAGGGTAATGAGTCACTAGTGTCTACCTGAAATGATGTAATCTTAGGAAAACAGATAAAAGCAAAAAGTAGAAAGCTTTTGTTGCCAGAATACAAGTCTATGTTAGCGTGGGGGAATCATACATTCTGGCATGAAAATAACGCAAGAAATTGTTTCATTTAATTAAGGTGTTGGGCACCTAAACAATTACACACATACTACGTTACTATTTATGCCAAAAAGAATTTTTAAAGAATTAATTCTAAAACTTGGCGCCCCACGAAATTTGGCGTCTAGGCAATTGCCTAGTTTGCTTCGTGTAGAGCTGGCCGTGCAAGCGTGCGACCCACATATAGCAAAACAAATGGATGGGATTCAACAATGAGCTCTTAGACCAAGAGGCGCGTCATATCCATAATATTCAAGCAATCCATTACTTGTCTGCTTATAGAAATGAGTCCAACTTTGCCAGAGCAAATGTTGACTCCCGAATCTCAGAAACCCTTAGCAGAGATGGAGTGACGACACAAGCTTTCATTTAAAGCTCATACGCTATAATGCCTATGATAAACCTCGTAATGGATTTCAGGTTAATCAATGTTCAACACAAGGATTTCCATAAACCTTGTAAGGATCAGTGTACTGTTAAAACTATAAAGAGAAAGAGGATAGCGAAAATCGTAGTGGCTCAGATTTTTGTAATATCGCACTTCACTTTTAACTGCGTTCATGAACGCTGATATCAATAGGATTGATCTCACAACAATTATTCGGAGCACCTTGAAGTTGAAAGTCTTGAACAATATACTCGCAAAAGTCTTTAACGATACACTAGAAGATTGGGGTGCGCATGAAACCCTGAGAAAAAACAACGCGCAACTTGTGATGGTGTTAGAGGTTGTGAATAGAGGTGAAACAGGGAAATCAAAAATGGTGGGTGCAGACTAAAAACATGGTTAAATTTACAGACAGGTTAGGTGGGTGACATCATCAGGGGGCTAGTGCTCTGAAGTAATCTCTAGAAGTGATTTCACTGATATCCGGTGGAAGTTTGTTACACAAGCATATTGCTATGGGTAGAAGGAATATAAATAAATATTGACTCTTACTGCTGGTTGAACAAATTTATTGTTATCTCTGAGTGAAGGGGTGATATAAGTTGACAAATTTATGACTATCCTGTGATGCACTATATCATGAAAGATGTTTAGTATCGTTTGTCGGCGTCTGATTTCTAAGAGTTCGGAGATCATCTTAAAAACTTCAGCATTTCTGATATATTCGTTTCGTACAAATCATACTGCATTTCTCTTATCTTGCGGGATGCGTTTGATGACATAATGGTGTATGGGTTCCAGGCTGCGATTCCATATTCTAGTTTGGGTCTGACCAGGGCTTGATACGCTCTTTCTTTGACTTGTTGATGACATGGGTGTAGCGTCCTGCGAACAACATTAAGTGTCTTGGTTGCACGAGTGGCAATTTTCTGGCAGTGCTCACCTCAATGAAGATCGGTGCCGATGATAATGCCCAGGTATGGATGTGAAGAAAAATGCTCCAGAATTTTGTCACCCATGCGGTAAGGAAAGTAATTTGGGGTTTTTTAAGAAATAGGTAAGATTTTGCATTTATCCAAGTTAAAGTCCATAAGCCAATCCCCCGCTCCCCATAATTGTAGCTGTGAGAGATTTTGTTGTAGAATATGGTGATCTTGATTACTCCATACAGGTCTGTAAAGAATCGAGTTGCCAGCAAGTCATTTATATAGAGGCGGAATAAAGTCGGTCCAAGGACTGAGCCCTATGGGACTCCTGATGTAACACTTATGGATTTGGAGTGAATACCATTGACGGAGACCTTCTGCGTCTCCTCAGAGTCAAAAGATTTGACCCATTGTAACATATGACCTCTGATACCATAGAATACGGCTTAGCTAACAGACGCTAATGTGGGACCAGGTCGAAAGCTTTGCTGAAATCAAGCAGTACAGTATCAACCTGGCAGACTTTATTGCCTTGTCTGCCATTTAAAGCTAATGTCCAGTCGAGTACGGCTTCTATCAGCTGAGTTGAACATGAAAAACACGAACGAAAACCGTGTTAAATCCCCTTAATAATGTCATAGTTGTCGAGTTGTTTGTTGACATGTGAGAGGCAGATATGCTCTATTATTTTATAAGCTAATGAGATCGGTATGTAGTTTAAGGCTAAAGAAGCAGATCCTTTTTTGTGTATAGCAGTAACACAGTTTTCCAGTTATCAGGCATACTTGTTGAAAGATTGTTGAAGGATGAACCTTAGCATTGGTGCTAGTTCAGTGGTAAAATCATGAAAAACGCGAGCTGGTAATTCATCAGGTCTTGCGGCTTTATTAAGGTTTAAGCTGTCGTATGACACATTCCAGTCTAATATGTAGATCTTCACTTGCTGGGTATGGTGATTCCGGCATTTTGGGGATGTCACCTCTTTCCTCTGTGAACTAAGCCTGGAAATGACCATTAACTGCAATAGCCTTGGCTTTGTTGGAGACATAGACATTGCTTTCATCGACGAGAGTAGGGATACCCATATGTTCAGTATTCGTGATCTTTACATGGCTCCAAAAACGTTTTTGATTTTCTGCTAGTGATCCATCAATGACGTCGTTAATGATAAATTTCTTAAGTACATGGCCCAGAGCTTGAGCCACTAATTCAGGATACATTAAAGGCGTTGCCTTAAAAATGGTGTTAAGCAGACTGACAATGAAAATTATGTCACTTAAAAGCTAAAAATAAATAAATAGGGTTGTCCGTCTAAAAAAACTGAGTACTAATAGTCTAAGCGTATGAATTTTTGATTATTACAACCAAACAGAACATATAGCGATAAGCACTATTACGCTGTTAGAAGATATGAACGAAATAAATTGAGTCTAAACTTATGTTTGGAAATTAACTAAACTGTATGAGATAAAACTTTTCTTGAATTTCTCTGTTGTGCATCTAGGTAATGGGTATTTCAGATGGTGGGAGTACTACATCTATGACTATGGGCATCAGCAATAAAGCGTGGATTATATTATTAGGATTTTGAATTGATAAGAACAAATTTTTACAAGAATTTTCGAGACGGTTAAATAAAGGTTGAAGATTAATCAAAATTGTAGCAATTTTTATTGGGAAAAATTATTTTCGGTGAGTGCTTTTAAACAGTTTCTAACAAATTAGAGAGATTTTGGACAGAGATAAGTGATTTACCTGACAATCGTATTCAGCAACTAGTCTAATTCTGGCTTTAGCGTAAATTGAATTGACATGTGCACTATGTAATGTAAAATTTAATGTACTTTCCTATAATTGTTTGTGAAAATATTTTAATATGGTATTTGTAAATATGTTCATTATATTGTATATAGTTTTTAGTTTAGCACTTTAGTTTTTTTAGTATGCACTGGACGCATTTGTCTTGAACAGTGTTGTTATTTTAACATTACGCTGAGGCTAACTCAATTTTATTATAATGAGGGAACCGTTTTTATGACAAATAAAGAATTAATATATATATATACATGGGTGTTCCAATTTAAATCATTAACTATTTGTACACTTGAAAGTTTGGGCGAATCAACTCTTTTTGCCTTCTAATTAGAGACGGTAGCAAGGGGGATCAGGAGACTAGCCATGAAAGTCACATTCATTTCATTGCATTTAGACATTTATGAAATTTACGTTACTGGCACTTGCCCACTGTAATGCCTGATTAGCTGCGTTTTTAATTTAGAGATAGTCAGTAGAGGTGCGAACGTCAATAATAATCGTGTCGTCAATATACTTGACATCAGCACATACTGTGTGTGTATATCATTGATTATAGTAACAAACAGACTCGATTTAAGATGTGGAACTTATAATGACTATATTTTTGGGTAACTATTAAGTTACATTTTTCTAAAAAATCGTTGTAATCATAATATCTTTTCCACTGAACATACAATTGCTTCCTTAGATGTGAGATGAAAACTGCTTCCCACAATACTGTCTTTAAGTTTTCTCACTTCATTCTTGTTACTGAAGTTAACGCAATAGTCATTACTACACTTAAAGTTAAAAAAACTGCAGATTAATAACTTTTGACAGATCTTGTTGATTTTGGAAATGACAAAATAAATGTAACGGAAAGCAAAACAAACTACTTAAAATTCCACGAAACGTTTTTTAAATGGTTTACTTAGGCAAAAAATTTTACTGACGTATGGTAAAATAAACCTATGAGTTTCATTTGGCAGTTTCCATAATTTACGAATGGACATATCCCAGGCTGTGTTAATATCACTAATGCCGGCATTATCACGTTACCAAATTTGGTTACTGTAAAAGGCGTGACAATATGTCATAAATACTTTTGTTTTCATACTACTCTAGGGGAATGAAAAATTGCTAGTTATATTATTAGGTCTGTATATCAAATCGTTACGTTTACGATTTATATCGTTAACATCATCAAAGTTATAGATTAGTTCACATGCAACATGAACTCCCTTAGTGCACCACGCCAGTGGAGTTCCTGCCAGCGTAGGTTTTGGTCAAAAGTATTGGGTCCGTTATTATTTCCATAAAACATTACATTTGCTTTTCACTTTATTTTTTTGGATGTTGACAAAATTTAGATTAAAATTTCTGGCGTATTCTTGACTTATGTTTAACATATTCTGCACAATATTTATTTCCAACAAAGCATTCTAAACCAGATTTAGCAACTTTTTGGGCGACTAAAACGTATAAGTTGTTAAATTATTCAACCCGATAGCATCCTAACACCTCAGAAGAAGGCAGCCTATAAGCTCTCGATAACTAAACAGGATTCTAAAAAAATGTCTTGGCTTTGAAATGCATATAAAGAAATCACTTTCATGTGCACACGCATTCACCTCTGGTACAGAACATTTTCGGTAGCCCTTATTACTCAAGCGATAAATGTTTAAAGCGGCAGGAACTTTAATAAAAGTTATGTTTATTAATTGTTTTACGACACGAAAAAATAATCAAGAACAAAAAGCAATAACAACGGAAATGTTTGAAAATACTAAAAACATTTCTCTATTTGCATGATTTGTATAGTAGAAAACAGCAGAAATTTATATTGCATTTCCAAATGAACAAGTGTTAAGATCAACCGTCAATAATCCTATCAAATATCACTAGGTCAAAAATCTCTCAATGTTTGTATTTGTAGTTTGCTGAATTGCTGAGCAAATATAACTGCGGTTACAGAATCTTACTGCCGTTTTGCAAAGTTTAATATGCTTGCAGCACCAAAGTCAACAGCTATAATGATTTTTGCTATTTACGTAAGCAATCGATGTTAAACGTATCACAGTATATACACTCGGATTATACGTTATACGCCAAACAGCGGCTTATATATTGACAAATTATCATCGTTTTTCCGCCTAGAAAACGATAATCCTGCAAAAGCTTTTATTCGAATATTTCTGAAAGGCTTCATAATGCTGAATAGAGAGGTTCACAAGCGACAGTAAATTCATCATTTTCGCAGCTTCGAAATACTTTCATGCATAAAACCTAGCCGTCGAAAAGTGTTTGAACATTCAGTAAATTAAAACCTTCAAATGCGCTTTAGCTATAGTCTGGTTATAAAAGACACGTAGACGAAGCACCAATTGCTCAATCACAGTATCACAAAAGCTCAAGAATTCACACCTGTCATCATTTTACGATGGAATCAGCAGGTCTAAATTATACTGAATTGTGGTTTCTTGCAGTGATGTCACTAAGATAAACGGTGAAAAAACACTTTCATCAAACAAACAACTCGCAAAGTTGCCAACACAGTTGAAACGGTGACATTTGAACGTCCATAAAAAATATAAGATTTCACCAGAGCAGTACAATCATAGCCACAATAAATTTTACAGCATTTTTTCCATCATGAGTTTTACTAGTTTTTTCTCACACTTCTGCACAGCTCAAATCGGAATCCAGCTCTCAATGTCAATGTCTACCTAATTCAGAGCGGACGACTGTGAAAGGACCGGGCTCTGACTCACTATCATGATTAATCCTCTGAGATAAGACAATTAACTTGACGGAGGTGTTTAACCGCGTTTAGATGTGAATACGTCCTCCCTTAATGCCAGAATCAAAAGCCGCTTAGAATGCGTTTTGATGAGTAATCACCCATCCATTTATAGACTAGGCCCGGTGTTGATTGAATTTGGCCAACACACACACTGTGACCATTGGGCTTTTCCGAATTTGGTCAACACACACGCACGCACGCACACACACACACACACACACTGTGACCATTGCGCTTTTCCTCTAGTCTCTCCAATGAAAAAAAATTAAACATTGCAATCTATTAAAAGGTTCCTTCAACAGATTTCCTGTTCAATTCAAAGAAGGTTTCTTACCCTTTCTTTTAATAAATGTTGAATTATACTTACCAAACAACTCTGCGCTGTTTGTTCTGTTCAACAGTCTGTACCTCAGCCTTAGTTACCTTAGACTTTATCTTGTACTTCATATCTTTGCCGCAAGGTGTCTTCATCACAATTTCTGTCTGTTGTTCACGAAGATCCTCAGTCGGAGAACTATACGTGAGAGTATTGGTACCATGTTGAATTGACTCCTTAACCAATTGGCCAGCATCTGTCAATCCACATTCACTAAGAACCTTTGCCGCATCCCTCTGTTGGGGCGATATAATACGTAGACTTCGTCGCATGTGTGACCTCTTCATGTGGACATCCCGCGGTCCTTCTGGCCCAGTAACCTTGAACTGACCGTGCTCTATTACCATCTCTCCTTTTTCGCTTTCGTGACCATCATCAGTGACCCCACCTGCCTTGCCTTTCAGTCGCACGCGTTTCACGTGACCTTGGCCGCCATCAAAACTTACTGGAACCAACTCTGATTTCATCTCCATATTACCCGCATCAGTACCCACCATGGCGCGGCTCGTAGAATCATCATCTAGTAACCGAATTCTTTTATTCTCATCAGATTCAAAAAGAACAACTGCAGGGTTATCAACTTCTGGAAGTGTAGCGAGGGAGGAAGTCTCAGAGCTCTCAGCACTATTCTTGGAGTCTGGTACCTCCACAATCTTTGGCATATCTCCCGTGAATGGTCTTTGTCTGCCAGATTCTTTTATAGCTGCTGGAGCTTGAGGCATCTTTGATGTGCCAACTGGCGTGGTATGTATATCAGTGTGACCAGGAACATATGCAAGACCGGTTTCTTCATCAAACTGTATGATGCCCTTATTTATGAGATCATCTAAGGTGATGTTCTGATTTTCAGATTGCAGAGTCAGCTTCTGTATAGTTTTGGGAACAGCTGGGGTTGTTTCGGTTTTTGGACGTCCAGGAACTTCGATGACTAAAGTTCGCCTGTCACCATCCATTTCCACTCTGACATTACTGGGTTTAAATAACGGTTGCGTGTCCGCCATCTTTACAAGAAAAACTTTGTATAAACGATTGCAAATAATCTTAGTAATAAACGAACATTCACCAAAATTCTAATAAGTTTTGTCTTTTCAACAGCGGAACTTTTACACAGACTTACTAAGGTTTAATCCAGTTAAGTTTAGAGTTTAAACTTAGTCCATCAATCTGCAACTCAAGAAAAGATTCAGCTGTCTTTGTTTGCCGTTCATTAAGCTGAAAACTGATGCACTGTTTAGTTCAGCTTGTCATTCATTCTTCGGACTCACCAAAGCAGTTCAAATATCGGTAGCTGGCTTCGGGGCTTCTCAGACACCTGCAGATTCACAGAATGATTTTATCTAAAAGTTCGTAAGAGGCAGTCGTTGAATTTTCTGCTGCTTGTCACAAGAATTTCCCTCTCGCCGAATGTGTGCAATCTAAATCACACTGCACGCAACGCAATCACCACGTAACAAAAAGTAATTTTACCATTTACCCTTTAGCTACAATTCAAACAGCTTCGGGTTTTTTTGTTTACATTAAATTAAAGTTGACCAAAATGTCAGTTAAATTGGCAAGTTGTTTTACGAGGCATGACTCTTCTCGCATGCCGCAATTTAATTGACGATATTCAACGAATTATCAAAGATAATTCCGCCCTTTTTGCAAAAAGAGTTCCGTATCACATTACTAAAACGCTTTTAGTTTTCAAGACATTGTATCGAAATGAATACAATACACCTTAATAAGCGAAACCAGTTTTGTGGACTAACTGAAAAGTACGCCAACTATTTCAAACTACATAGTGCAAGAACACTGTGCAAACTTCCGATACTCCCCCAACTTGAAGCGCGAGCTACATTAATGGATTCCCGAAGACTGAATAAACTATGTCTACACAACCGAAGCCATACTCGATCTACTGTGCCAATGAGATCATACAGCTCAACGGCTTCCTGGGAGCTTCTAAACAAACAGTGCGCATAATAAGCGTGTGTGTTTGTGTAATACCTGGTTAGTGAAAACACGACACTTACTTAATAGGCTTTAGAAGAGTGTAGCTACGACGATAGACCTGCCACGCACGGCGCAGATTAGACAAGGCAAAGTGAAACTACTATTTGTCTATATTCTAAGGACAACAGCTTCAGCTGGATGATAGGGTGGCGTGAGTGATCTATGGTCATATTTGCATACAAATCTTTGCTTATCACACGTCGCACGCACTGGATCCCGATATAGTGAAACATTCACCTTAACACTCCCTCCATTAGCATCAGCATTATTCTTCCAAAGTCCAAAATGACTAGTGCTTGACTGGCTGGCGTACCACATCATGGTTATAACTATTTAGTTCTCTTACGGAAAATAAACATTGACTGGCTTCCTGTGATTTGAGTAAGACGTCCATGCAGGAAAAAATTAAATTTACCGGCCACATTCACCTGGCCGCATTCACCCAAAGTGCAAACAAGTGCGGGTACCAGATCACAGTTTCATAACTTGTTCATGCATTCACTTTTTTGACTTTTACCTAACTTTTAGCTCTTACTTTTATAAATGTGCCTTGGGTGTTATAATTTAGATCCAATTTAGTTCCTAGTGACATGAAGACGTGAGTGGTACAAGATAAGACTCACAATCGGTACATTGTTTTCTGTGATATCACTCACTTTTTATAAGCTGCGCACTATATTTTGTTCTAAAGAAGCTATTATAGGTCTAAGTGAAACCAGAAAAACAAATTCGTCTAAAAAATTCTTTATTTTTCTTCAGAAAACGTTTCTTCTGAAACCATGTAGAAGCTTATATTTTGTCGCGTTTGAATTGTTTCTATATAGCTGATTGTGCCAGTCGCACAGCGACAGGAGTGTCAACCCAAGTTCCAAAACCACTATAAAGAAGCATTGTATTTAAGAAAACTAAATATTTAAATCTACGTATCCAAAAAACAATGGCAGCGATAAATTCAAACCTAATTTAAACTTTCATCAATCCAATATTCTAGCTTGCAAAGCAGGGAATGAGTTTACTACCGTGCTAACCACAATCCTACTATCCAGCCACTTATCCATCATTTCGCGTATACATCATCAATAATGCGCGTACATTCCATTAGTGTCAGATTGTACATGCTTCTGAGGCAAGCGATCCTATTTTAAAGATCCTATCTACCAGAACATTTATGTTCGTATCACCAGTCGCCCTTATGTGAAGGAAGAAAACGTAATGCCCGAGTTAATTAACTTTTCTGACGTTAGTGATATTCTTAATTCTTATTTCAGAAGCTTACCGAATAGCCATTACGTTTTAACGACAATTGCCTGTCTTTGAGCAGCAGGGATCATGCAACAAATCAAACGTTACATCGAATAGCTTTTTAGGAAGTCTTTTGTGTAATTGGTTGGATAATTATGATGAAGTTGATGAATACGACGACTACGACGACGACAATGATGAGGGTGCTGATAATAGACAATATAGATAGGTAAGACAATTAGATATAAAATAAATACAATGTAAATTATAATATCTTACGATAGCGGTGACTGTGATGATGGTGATGAAAATAACGAAAGTGATGATGATGATAATGAAAGTGACGATAACGTTGTTGTTGTTGTTGTCGATGATAATGATGATGATGACGATGTTCTTGTTGTCGATGATGAAGACGATGACGATGATGATACTGACAGTGACGAGGATTTTGTTGTTGTTGTTCTCGATGATGATGATGACTATAACAATGATGGTGATGACAATACATTACTAGATAACAGCGATAAAATTAAGCATGGTGTAAATGCTTCATTATCTGCCACTTCCTTGTCTGCCTCTTTTCTCTTTCTTTCTCATAACTAGAAATCAGTTAAAACGACCATAATCAAATTTTGTTTCTATATGAAAATTGCTAAAAATTAAATTTTCTCTAGCAATTTCGCAATTTCGAACTATACGAATCCTGCAATTAATTTACTGACAAGAGAAGAGAAATGGCAGATTTGTCTGGAATGCCACCCAGCTTCGGAACTTCAGGAACTTAACTTTATCTCAACTCATCCAGGCAATTAATCTTACACAGTTAAGAAGAGTTTGATACGATAATAATATTTACCAGATGGTAAGCAAATGTTAAAGGGCCAGTATATCAAAGTGTAAGCTACGTCGCTACAGAATGTGAAAGTCATTTAGACAGGCTTTGGAAAAATTGCTGATCGCGTGTTTACAAAGTGCATAAAAATGGGGCCAGACAAAACGAGGTGAAAACGTTAGTAATTTGTGCAAGTTTGTTTTTCTAGTTGATTATGTACTTTGGCAAAACATTAATTTAATTTTAATTAATATTGCTGTTCCAGTGAAGTAGCTTTTATAGCCGACCTTACTTTTTTCGTTTCAGTTTTCGTTGAACCTTTGAATGGATAATTGTTATTCTTTCGCATACCACCATTTCAACATAGCAAACTGACATAACAATAAAAGTCGGCCATTAGCTTGTAAATTTTTATTAAAAAATAAAGCTCACCAAAGTGATCAACGGCATCGTGCAAGGCGATAATCTTTTAGTAGACACGATGAACGATATACAATAAAAAACACAAATAAAAGCCATAACTGTGGAAAATGGATTGAACTTCGAAAATAGTCTTCTTCTGAGACTTGTCATGGTCATATCTGTAGAAGAAACTCAGAATGCTCTTTAAGTCTTAAAAAAAATTCCATTTGTTCTTCAGAAGCTTTCTTCCGGCATGGACTTCATCAGCTGAAATCAATTTGATAGACGTTACTGAAAGAGCTAGCTTTTATGAACCTCTTTTGTACAGAAATGACAGCTTCAGGAGCGTCAGTGTCGTGGCAGCAGAAGTGGTAGCATCATTATCAACAACAGCAATAGCAGACAACAATCATTGCTTGGACTTTCTGAGCTACTGTGTTATTCACAGCAATGGCAGCGTGAACTATATCAATGATAACAAAAATGGGAAACGATCACTTGCGAGCAGCCCCAGTCACGGCAGTAACAATGACAGCAAGAGGAGTGGCAGTGCTGCAGCAAGACCTATAACTGCTCCAACAACAGTCACAATAGCCACTATCATCTTTGCTGCAGGCATTGCCACTGATGTAATTTCTTTCAACGTAAAAAAGCAGTATAGCCACGCAAATTACAAGTTACAGTACGTCCAATCGGTTTGACACCCAGTCGACCCGAGGCGCCAAGGTAACATTTTTCCATTTTCTGTGCACGGTGCTTAATTAGCAAAGTTTTAATGTTTTAATCATCTGTCCACTGGTTACCGACCATAAAGAACCACTTACGACTGCTTGAAATTCGATGATCATGGTTAAGTCTCGGTAGAACGTGGCAAAAATTGCTTTATCCATGCTGTCACTAGATGTAATTTATCGTATAAAAGCGTAATGCAGACGCGAACAAAAAGTTCGAAAATGAGGACCCAATGCGAGTGCGATGATACTACATCTATAGAGAGTTTAATACGCTCATAATATGTCCGAACCACGTCCATATGGCGTTTATACTGCGATCTATTCCTTCCTCGATCACGCGGCCATGACTTTGAACATAGTCAAAACTTACATGAGACCATAAAGACCGTCAAGACTATAATGCGCATAACGTTTCAACTGCAAGCTTACTAAGATCTAGAAGACCTCACTAGGACTTGACAGAAACCTTAGCAATTTTAAGGTGTGGCGGAGGTTTTAGAAATGCAACCAATCATATATGACGTTTTATATAGGTTTTCACTGCTTCTTTAAATGTAGTCCATAGTTAATGTTAGTCTAGAGGTAAATAGATAGATAGATAGATAAAATCTTTATTTGTCAATTATAACTCATGTATACAAAGTAAAAGAAATAAGTGCATATAAGAAATGTATACTGCGTACCGGAGACAGGATACCAGTCAATCACATACAGAGTATGCGATTAACTAAATATTGGTTATAGCGTCCTCTACAACTAATACAATGAGGGGAAAAAGAAAAAGAACTATTTACAACATTAGGAAATTACTGGTAACTAATAAAACTTCAAAACACAGGCTATTTGCAAAATTTACATATTTACAAAATTAAGAGAATACTATTAATTAAGAGGTAAAATTAGTTACTTTTTATTATGTATAAAAATTAGCAATATTCTATATCATAATTATGATGTCATAGATAACCAGATAATGTCTATTTTAGGCATATCGGGCTATTAAATTCATGGTCGTAAAAATATAAGAATTTTCAGGAGGCCTTTCAAAATCATGTCTATTTTCGGGTATTACATAGGTTGTTATTAGTCTTTTTTAGCCTTTTCTAATAATTTTTCTATGTGGGTTCTTGTTTTTCACTAAATAATTGATTCCAAATGGTTATTGCTGTCGTAACTATGCTATCGTGGTCATATTTGTTTTTAGTGGTAATTCGCTTAACATTGTTATTCCTGTTGTTTTTCTCAATTGTTAGAAGCAGGGGTAGTTTACTGTTTAAGAGCGGTATGCTAATGTAATTTATGTATTTGCAAAAGAAAACCATGATGTGAAATTTCGTGTGTGATTGGATTGGTATTCTTAAGGTTTCCCTGATTGATTGACATTGATTCTTCATTTTTTTAAAACATATAGACGTTTTTATTACTAATACCAGTAATGAGTCTTAGGGCACAATTTCAAAGAGTATTTATTTTGTTCAAAGTTTGCGTTTCAACATTGTTGTATAAAATGCAAGTGTAGGTATTCAGGGATAAAACAAAAGCTTTGTATATGAGTTTGGTTTTAGAATTTAGTTGTCCTTTAACTTGTCCCAAGTAACTAATGCTAGTAGCATCTTATTGTATACTTTTTCTAATTGAAGATTCCATTTTAATTTGTTACCTAAAATTATTCCCAAGAAATTTTTGTTCATAGTTTCTGTAATAGTGTTCCCATTAATTTTAAATGTTTTGCTATGAGCATGAGCAGTCAGTTGATTGCTGAGGTCCTTACATCATAAATTTAGTTTTTCCTCGTTCGTAGAGAGCTTGTGATAATCAAATACTGCCTTAATATTTTCAAGATTTTGTTCTAGCTGTTGCATTGCATCATCTTCAGACATATTTGACTAGCACAAGCTTGTGTCGTTTGCGTAGTAAGTTAAATTACTGTTTGTTAAAACTTTATAAATATCATTTACATAAATACAAAACAAAAGAGGGCTTAATAGAGTTCCTTGTGGGATGCCCTGACCTAGTGTAGTTTGAAAAAGCTCCGTTTAATTTGTATCACATTGATTATTTCATTTATTGTAACGTTCTTAAAACTGAACGCATGCGTAGGTTTGTTTATTTGTTCAAACGTTTTTGAAACATTTTTTGTCTGTTTAGATAAAATTACCTAAACTGAAATAGGTTGACCATTTCTTTGGGATTTAATTTATTATCTTCCATTTTTCTTGAGAATTTTTTGCATTTAGACACTGATTTTTGCAACATTGATTTTTCAGGTTGTTAATTGAGGTTGTTAAAAGGTTTCAAGCTTTTTTGTAACTTTCAAAATTTATTGTACTTTTGTTTTTCATATAGATTGCTCTTAATCGATTTTTTCTTTCCTCATGCTTTTTAATTGGTTGTCACACCATTTTGGTTCGGAGTTTGTCACTTTGTTATTGCCAATTTTTGTTTTTTTTTCTGGCGCACGTAATGCCATTGCATGTTCTATATTGTTAATAAATACATTCATTTGTTCATCAACCTATGTAGTTGCATGTATTGGGTTTCAATTACTTTTTCTTGATGTCAGTAAGAAGCCTTTTTCGTTGAAATGTTTAAAATCACGAATTATTTTCCACTTGCTGAATTGATTCGAATCATTGGTAGGCTTGTACTGTCTACCGCTACTACAAAATCATGATCAGAATAGATGCATTATATTATGCCATTTGCTGTATAATTGCTATCTGTTGTTATTATGTGACCTAATATTGTAGATGAGGTCTTTGATACTCTTGTTGGCAGCAGGTCTTTATTTAAAATGTTTCAATTGTATTTACTTAATGTTGTGTCATATTCTTAACAGGCAGGATTATTGGGTTTAGCCAGGTTAAAGTTGAAATCTCCCATTAATCACCTTTTTATTTTCATTCATCACGTGTTCTAATTCACTATCTAAATGTTTTAGAAATATCTTATACCTTTGATTTGGAGATCGGTATACGATCCCGACTATACTGTTATTGATATCACGCCATAATGATTCAGTATTAATTGTGCAGACGCCTTTTATTTCATAACATTCAAAGTGATTTGGTATATAAATGGCTATGCCCGCTCCTCGCTTAGTTTTTCTCTCTTCTTATTAATTGTAGTTTGGCTGTTGTTTGGATCTAGTGTCAATTTTCCTGTTTAGCCAAGTTTCGGTTAAACCAATAATAGTATTCTCGGCGTTTTTCTAATCGTCTTTTAAGAGGCATGCTTTTTGGCTAAGCTTTGTATGTTAAGCAGCAATGATTCTGAGCTCTTCTTGTGAGTAGTTCATTCATTTTTTGGCACATAATTTGACTGGGATTTCGATTTAGCTGTATACCTGACTTTAACGAAAGGTAATATGTAACTATTGCCGCACATTTTACAGTATGATCTAAATCTAAGTTTATCATCTAAATTACTAATGATACAGAAGAACTGGTTATATTAAATTCAACTAGATGTGTGGCTCATTAGAAATTCTGCAATATAAGACGGAAATCAGTGTCATGTCCACATGAAATAATTTTAGCTAAAAACCAGTGTTTACGAATAAACAAGTGAAAAGATAGTAATTAAAATAAAAATAATAATTTTTCCGAAAGCTACTAGAAAATGAACCGCAGACAACAGGCATGTCACAGCCCAGAGATATAAGTTTAATAGTACAGTACAAACAGACCAGCAGCTGAACCTGACAGATGTACGCAAGTTAAACACAAACGTCATTAATTACCATCAAACCAGCTTATACAGGAAGCTAAATTAAAGGCAATTAGGAGCTACTGGTTGAACTTGCGCCTGTCAGTTTCGATCAATATCATTTAAGCGTTCGTGTCAGGTCTGACGATGGGCAAAAAGTTGATTTTGGCACATATTCTACAGCAACATCACCTCGACGTCAGCCTTTTATACCTGATGTACACATGCATCTAGGGTGAAGCGTTTGAGAACTACACAATGCCACGGAACTATATAAGAAAAATGGTGCTGTAACATTTTTATGGCACCCACTCCGTCCATACCAGTACCATGAACAGAACAAAAATGTCTTAAAATCCTGAGAAATCATACCTACTACTTCTATAATACAACTCGCAGACAAATTGAGTCGCTACTACATTGAGCCTTGTAAGGACTGACTGATGACAATCTATTTACCTGTTGCAGGGTCTGCATTCTGCATGGCTATGCAACAAAACGAAACAACACTCACGTAAACAGAAGCAAGTAATAACAACACACCACCAACTAATTCATTAGAAATGTAGCATTGTTATGTAGAATCCATAGCTCAATTTGTTTGCTCCACAAGTCTAATGACTCTAATCAGTCTGTTCAGTTTAATACAGCTTTTTCTCGTTGCGCGGTTATCTCCAAACTTTTTCATTCCAGGAAGTTTAAAACACATTTATCTCCATTGCGGACGATGGCAAAAGACGGCGAATTTGTGGAATAAACAATTGGCTCAATTTGACATAATAACCTGAATCATTTTCATTTATTTATCGACGTTATTATTTATATCTTGTTCTAATTGCAAACTTCATAGCTCCTTGTAAATCCATAATGAAAAAACAGTAGGAAAGCGTCCACAGGCATCCTCTACTGTTTTTTCATACATAGTGTCTCACATTTTGTTTTTTTTATAAATCTTTCAGAGCAATTTGTTTCACCATTTTAAACTTTATTTAACTGTTTAATTTTAAAAATACTCTTAATTCATTTCGGCCTATACCACGTTTTGCTTCCCGTAGAGCTTTCAAGTTAACCGGCTATAGGATTTTCAAAACAATTATACGCATTTAAAGGCTATTTTCGTATAGCTGCATGAGAGCAAAATTAATGCCTTAAAAACATTAATCGTGAAATGCTGTTTTCTCGCCAGTAATGTACGATTACGGCGGATTAAGCCAAATAATTCTACATTATACCGATTTATGTTATTCAGTGTATCTTGCCTAGAGACGCTGTCTTTCTGCACTGAAACTCGGCTGTATCTTATCAGAGATTGTGAGCGGGATCACTTAAAAATTAATACGCCATAATTAACCGAGTTTATTAAGATAGAAAATGTCACACAGACTACAGTATGACTTACACCGGTATAATCTCTAAGTTCATTGAAATATACATATCAATATAATTTTTTACTTACAGACACTGGTATATGAAGGTGTGTAGTTGATGCCTCCTATAAGACATTAATATCATCTAACTTAATACAGCTTCTTATAGAAAAACGCGAATCCAAATAAAAAAGTCGCAGAAAAAATCACAGAAAAATAATAACCCTAACCCTAAGATATTGAACAAAATGTGATTTTTTATATTTTTATCGCATACATGGCCTAATGTTTACAATTCCCCACACACGACAAAATAGTTCGTGAAGCGAATTAGGATTAGGGTTAGTGTTAGGGTTAGGGTATTTAAATTGTTTGGGGAATTGTAAACTCATTCGCATTTTATGCAATGCCATCATATATGAATAGGTTGTCAATATGTTCAAGTCATGTATTGCCAGTTAATAAGTGATTTAAAATATTTTCTATTTTATTACTTTAATTGTTTTGGTACTTATATATATATATATAACCGGCTTGAATATTTTTGTTCGATTACCTAGCCAAAATTCTTCCTTTTTCTATGACTTTTTTTCTGTGACTTTATTACCAGCCAAAGAACAGCACTGTTATGACAAGCTTCTTCTAAGATCTTATGCTGTTTACATTGGTTATCGTTTTCGCAGTTGTTATCCAGCATCACCAGTAAAATTATTGCGCACTAAGAGACTATTTACGCTAACCAGCCATATTAATACAAGATGAGAAAATTGCGAAAAAATTACCAGTTACATGTATTACGAGTTACGCGAGGACTCACAGTATCACACTACGGCCTAAACGCACTTTTCAAGGTCTTGCCAATTAAGACTAGATAAATCTATAAATCAATCTGCAGTGTCACAAAAATTTGCTATCTGAATTAAAGTTATTTGAAGCAAAGTAGCTTGTTATGTGTTTATAAGCACACTATAATAGTGTGTTCTAATGAAGGGTAATAATAATTTGATTAAAAGTCAGTTATTACGCAAACAAGCTTTTTACAATATCTTTGCAAAACGATGGTCTATCTTACAAACCTTCTGGCTACTCTCGTGCAAAAGAGTATGTGAAGAATCATTAAAATTGCTTCATCAAGCGCGCCACTGATCGAAAAGCTAATTTCCGGGCAAAGCACCTGCGATTGCGCAAAGTGGCGGATTTCCAAATGTAGAACAGGTTTCTCTGTGATGCACTATAATAATCGTAACAATAAAGTTACTAGAATGTATTAATTTACCATTATGCAAGAGAAATCAACAACCTCGCGTCTATGAACAAAACTACGCGGAACATCGAAGTTTCTTAATCAAATAAAGCTTTGTAGCTTATTTTCAAAAGTTCAATTTTTATTACGAAAATGCAAAATCAGAATAATATATAGTTGTCTAAAGAAATGAGCACACTTTCACACTATTCGTTTATGAAGTTACATTAGTTAAAATAGGCTAGTATAGTCCTAATAAAATAGTATAGCGGCAGTCTTTGCGGCTACTAAGCATTCGAGTAGGCCTACAGTATTTATAGCCTAAGCGAACGAGTGTTTGTTGTAGTTATAATATGGGAATGCAAAAGCGCAAGACTCCTCCATTGTACAATCTAAATGACAATAAAGCACAGATTTGGTTGCGTCCGCAGAAAAGCGGCCTTAATTTGGAATTTCGCTCACTAGAGCGCCCCACTAGACAATAACAGTATTGCAGTGTCAAGATGCTCATAGTTTTAAAAGAAGCCCAGATGAACCGTAAAAATTGTGGCAGCGACATGTTGAAGCCATGCAGTGACTAGCTTTTATCAATTATATTTTTCCTGACAGCATGCTTGCGCCATCTAGTACCAAAAGTCTTGAGCACAGAACATAAAATCATCAGGTGATTTTGTTGTTCAAAGGTGTTTCCTAACATGAATAAAATAAAACAAAGCTCGAAAATTGTATATTACGCTTCTTTTCATCAATCAGTTAAAGGCAAAAAATAACTACACGGAATAAGGCAGGTTCACAAATAAACAGGAGTTAATTATCTGTGTAATCTGCTCTTTCAAAGTTTAATAAGCAGGTACTACTTTAAGTCGTTTCACTCATTAAAACACTGAACAGGTGCCACAGTTCAATGTACCATGTGCTCCTGTGATAAATTTTTACTATTGAAATTGCCAGCAACTGACTAATGGCAAAACTTAACTGTTTCATATCTTATTTTGTAATGTTTAACTTAAAAAAATAATTGATGAACTGTTTTACACTTGCTTTCGATGATCTGTCTAGTTTAAAAGTTTAAAACTCGCTAGACTTTAAGAAAGAAGCATAACCAGCTAGGGCAACAAGCATAGAGTTAATTCATCCTCCCATATGCTTTAACAGAAAATATTGCCCTATTATTTCAGCTGATGTTTTGGAGTTCAAATGAATGTTTCTCAAAGCTATTAGAAAGACAAATAAATGCACACACATGTACAATCTGCTGGTTCCGCCTAGTTGGCGTTTAAACAACACTGCATGTCTAAATATTTACCATCAAAATTTGCCACCAACAAAGAGGTCGTAGGCTACTATAATTCGTTATTTTGATGCTTAATGAAGTCATGATTATTACCATAAAGCCATGAATAAATAACGCTTTTATAAAAGTCACGACTCTTTCGTAAGCAGTTTGTTTATAAGACAAATGTAACAAACAGCAACAAGTTTTGCGGACACGCAGTTACAGACTCAATCTGAAGCTGTGTGTATTAGCACTAATGCAGTCTCTCTGGATGCATTCAAACAAGGCTAGATTATTTGCACTATGTTACACCAAAACTCAATCATTTTAAACTGCCAGCCAGCACAGTTATTTTTTGCGTAATTCGTTGTACAAAAAAACAGCAGGCCATATATGCTATGTGATCTTTGTTTTCCATCATGCTTTTAAACTATTTCAAACAAAAAACTCTAAAACTCTGGAACCTATAATCCTGCCAGGCATTCTGACCGCAATGGAAATAAAAAAGCTCGTTAAAATTCATAAGCTATCTAATAGCCGTATAGGAAACATAAATCCACATTCTTATTTTTATTTTTTTAATCTATGTCAACGGCTTTTTCCTAGCGTATAATTTTTATATTATACTAGACGACACAACTTTATTTAGACTGATAAAGCAAACAAGCCCCTAAAAGTTCATATAACGGATATAAAAAAGACTTACAAATGAAAGCAGACAAGTTCATTATAAAAACAAAATATAATGATGCTTACTACACAGTATCTAACATCTATATGTGCCGTGCTGTTCTCAGTGTGCTCTGCTATGTCGTATCATGCCTTGCCATACAGTGTTGTACGCACCAGATGTGTAATACTGTAATAATGTAATACTGTACTGTCGTGCAATGTAGTGGCGTAATGTAATGCAGTGTATTGAAATATTGAAGTTGTAGGTCCACCGAGGAGCTCGAATAATTTGAAGCTTAAATACAGCACAAAGCACAATAAATGCGCTTTACACGATGACGGGCAGTAACATTTTGAGTGCTTTCCGCATAGCCTTTGAAGTTTATCTATAATACCGCGGCTTTACAAATGATACCTTACATTATCTGCTCCGTTTATACACGAAACTGAATGATTCTTATAAACTAATATATAATTCATTTGAAGAGGTTGATCTCAGACGTCAATGCGAATTACTTACGTCATGTTTCGTTTTGCGATGGAAAAAGTTACCATTCTTTGGGGCTTACAGAAATCTTTCAGAGATGGGAACTGATTTAGAACGTATTTTACCGATATAAGTCAAAATAAGAGCCTGCAAAATCCCAAGATACTGGACTCATAGCTCAACAATATTTCTCTAGTTTAATGCAACTTTTTATAAGAAATTTTATAGAACATACAAAACAAGCAAGCATATTTTATCAATATCATATCCAGAATTCAAAGTAGATTACTTTTCGTACCTTTTTGCGTACCCAGGGTGTTAAAAATGATCTTCCTGCTTGATTTTATCCAATTGATTGTGTAATATTTACGTGAAATTCTAGCAGAAGTTTATAGTAAAAAGGGAAAATCAAATGCAAGACACAGGTGATGCAAAATTGAATAAATCTCAACAATAGATAAATCGAAGCTAAACTTAGTTGTTAAAATAAATGGAAAGCTTTATTCACCTCTTTTAGTGACATTTAAAGGCTTCGTCGTATGTACCAGCCACAGCTTTATCAATGAGTCCAGACTTAAAATGGGTTAGATAAATGGTAGCATTTCATTTCCGAATTATTAAGTCCACAAATAGTTTGCGAAGCTAGTTCTTGAGTTACTCGATTCCAAAATTCTAAAGTCTTTTCAGTCTACAATTAAAGGCACTTTGTAAAAAAAGTAAAATATCCTAATAATAAAACACGATAACTAAGTCACATACTGTACTGTTGTTTTCATAGTTCAATTTATAACGATTGATTTGTTTGCATGACAATGTGGCATTTGCATCTGCGGCGGCATGTAATTATTTACATCTGCATGTTTCAACATAAAAATATCATGGCTTCATCTAAATGCAACGGCTGCGCTGCTTGCTGGGCTACATATTATTTACATCTTCTTACATTACACCTCACAACATTGACTCCTCTGTATATGTAATAACGGAATAAGTTATGTACTTGTCCGGTCAGCAAGAGAATGTCATATCTGTATAATAATTTCAATTATCAGAAAAAAATTAAACGATAGATAAATAAGGTTGAACGAAAATAGAAACGGGATAACTGAACAGCACGCCTCGTCCTTGTCTCCGCCTTTTTCACCGTGCTTTTGGTTGCTTTTCCGTCCCTTTTCCTTTTGCACGCTTTCCCTAGCCTTTTCATTTTCCCCTGCCGCACCTTTTGTTCTCCCTTCTCTTCTCTTCTCCTCTCCTCACCTCTTTCTTCTCTTCTTCATTATTTCGCTTTCTCCCCTCTTCTCTTTTTCTTTATATAAGTCAACAGTAACGGCTTTCAACATCATACATAGTATTACACACTTAGAAACTCACCGTCTCACAAACTCTTGGCAATACTATAAACTTAGAGTCTATCGAAACGAAATCAAAGACTTGCGCATTTATCAATATTTGATCAAAGCATTCGGATTTAATGCTATATAAACATTGGTCAAACGCCTTTCTATAAATTTAGGGGTACCGTAAAGTGCTATGTCCAATGCTTTCATTTGGCACCGCAAATTCAATTTTTAATGTTATTGCAACAGGATTGCGGAAAAGCTGTATGTCGGGGAAAATTCAGCTATTGGTGAAATCTTACCTATTACGACACTGGCACAGCTTAGATTATGTCACAAATCGCCTTCCCCTTTTTCTACGGTACACTTAGTAATGACTCCTCAATTCCTGATGAAATCTGTATAAATTCTACAATGGGTACCAGAAAACAGTGCGATAGTATTAGCAAAGCGTTTTATTTATACAACTCAGCACGCTGCAAGCCGAAATCCAATATTCAGTGGCGCGGCCTACTCAATGTGAATGTCTGTGGCGATACTGGAACTGGGTCATTATCAAAGCTATGCATCAAAAATGAGATACTGAATCGACTGAGGCTTCTAAGCCAAGTTAGACTGAGCATGCATCGTCACCTAATCTATATCGTCGCTACATGGATCGTCGCTACAATCAATATGGCGAATGGAGCAACCAGTGCGAGCAATTATTCATCCATTTACTGACAAGCTTCAACATTACTTAACTTCGGTCACCAAGCACACATCGCGACATCTTGGCTACTCTTGCACCGTAGAAAATTTTTACATGCCTAACAATGTTCATTTCATTTATAATTCAGATAATAATTGTTTTTCGCTTGAAGTTCACTTGAAGGATTTACGTGTAGGACAAGAGGCTTACAAGTTTAAACCGGTCGCGTAAAATGGTTTGTGCCTGCATGGCATCGGTGGCTTTTAACTTAGCAAGCCAGGACTCTACAAGCTGTCTGCCATTGTGGCAGGACGGAAACCTAGCTAATTATCATATCCAATCTTCCGAGATGAGGTATTAAACCCTCAGAAATTTGATGGCCACGTCCAGATTCATACACATCCTCTCTCAGCAAAGTAAACAACAGGTACACTGTGATGGATGAAACCACCAACAGAAACAACACTTCCACACAGTGACCACGCTCAGCGTTGTTTAACTTCGGCCATCAACCGCACACCGCAACCACTCAAATATTGATTACATATCTGCCATGAAAATAATAATCCTATTACAAAATATTTAATACAATACGATATAATAATGTCAAAGTCACAATACGTTTATGTAACAAGACTTACAAGAGTGATGTATTTATAATCTTTATATTGCTTCATAGACTGCAGAATGACAGTAAAACTATACATTTACGATCAGGGCTGCGGTCTTCTAATGAAACCCTGGCAGCTGAAGAGCACACTTAAAAGAAATTAGATTTTTATCATAAAAATTTATTTGTCTTACAAACGGCGGTAACGGTCCAAATTATATGCGTTGCGTGCAGTAGATGAGTGAAAATACTGTTGCATTTTGTAAAAGAAAAATCTGATTGAAAAAATAAAGAAGATTTGATGAAATGAGTGATGAAAACTTTACATCATGACGCTGTAATTTAGATCACAGAATTTAAAAACGGAATTTTAAGAACTCCGAATCAAGTCCACTTGACAATCTTAGGATAAGAGAAATTCCGAATAACTGAAGCACCATAGTAGACATTCCATTAAAATATTAATTTATTAACGCAAATTTTCTATTGCTTCATGCATTCAATGTAAACATGCAGTGAACTAATGATCACTGTTCATTCGATCGAGCAGTGTGCCTTCCGCATTACTTGTCGTGTGCTCTGTTATGATTAAAGAGAAATAGTTTGTCTGTGATAGACATAAATCAAAGAAGAAGGTAAAAAGGTGTGAGTGTTTTGTTTGTTGTGATGGTATCCTTGCATACAGGATAGCACACATTTGACGAAACTTGCACAGCACTAATGGCAAGGAAAACCAATTCGATTTGATGAACCAGAGTCACTGCAGAGTCTTTCCTAACTATACAGGCTGGAATCAGAAAACTCTGTAACATGACTGCATCTTCTCCGGAAAGAGACTTGAATAGTCACAGTGTCAGGTTCAGGCTAGTTTGAGATCGGCGTGTCCTCCTAAACGGCGGGGTGTCGACCATAGCTGGCGAGTCCTACTTGAATGGGATGCAGTGAACTACAGTTTGAATTAGAAAGTGTTATTCAGATGCAACTATCAAAACCTGCTACATATTCAGTCACATCTACTGCTTACACATTAGTTATCCATTCAGTCACATCTACTGCTTCAACATGAGTTACACATTCACTCACATCTACTAATTCTATGCTAGTTACACATTCAGTCATATCTACTTCTTCAACATTAGTTACTAGTTTAACTTACTACACATGTAATAACATCTATCGCTTCAATGGTTAAAACTTGAAAGTCTATTGATGGAGCGGTAATAATTTCTTCACGAGCTCCCAGCTATTAATGTACGAAGATATTAATCAAATGTTATCACTTTGGCTTTGCAATCCTATTGCTCCATTATTATATCATCAGTTCATCACTCATCAGGATTCACGTTGACATAATCAAATGGCCAGTGGTTGTCATGTAGTTGCGGCGTACAATGAATACCGGACTTGCCAACAGACATTATTATCAGCAAATATGTAATAAGAGAGAAATCGAGAAAGAGAGAGAATCAGCTCCTATTTCCATGGAACACAATTAAAAAATCAACTTGTTATGAACAGTTAATTAGAACAATTATGGTTATTAGAACAATAGCAATATAAAACAAAAATCATCAAGATTTTTAAAAACAACAACAAAAGAACATTCAAATTAAGCGAAAACGTAATCGAATCTAAATTTCACAGCTATCTAGTACTATGGATGTCTTTATTACAAAGGCGTTTGCTGTTTTTCCAAGACCATTGTTTACAATTTTGCTGGAACTGCGACAACAAGTCATATAGAATAAGTGATAACATACAAGGAATGTAGTAGATTGCTTTAGAGACTGTTTTGTAGTGTGCCACAAGTTGAATTCCATTACAATTCTTGTAAACGATGGCTTAGACTAATCCGGCTGGAGTCGATATTATAGATCATACTAGTGGATAGCGAAGAATTGTGACTGAATTCCAATTCTGATTCTTTCTGTTCAGTATTAATGATGTGATTATTACCTACATAAGGCCAATGTACGCCTCTTACCTCAAGATTACTATTAATTTTAGCCATATTTACCTACAACTAAATTCTTAAAAATTGAAACACAGCCTTATTTTCTTTATTTCACTGTTAACGTATTAATTGCATAATTTCTCAGGTTGTATTTGCGAAAATTTTATTTTTTGTCATCCTGTTTTCATCACTACCTAGATCTAATAATTTGTATATCAATTAAAAACTTACTGTCAAGCGAGGGTAAGGTCATAATATTATTTTTTATAAAATATAGGCTGAATTGTTGTAGCAGTTGCTAAGCTGCCGTTTGTAGTTAACAAACGAACTGCGATGGTAGAAACGTTATTGTGAATCGGTGGCACCCAACGTGGAATCCTTGTAATAATATACGGTCATTGTTATAATGAGAAGCCGCACCGTGCATGCTCATCAGGTAACAATAGGTAGAAAGGTAATCGAATCCGAATCGGTGAAACTAAACACTGAACAACTAACATCAATACCGTCAGTCTATCTTTTATTACTGAACGCAAGGAGTCGCGATTAGAAAGTAAATTACTGGTAATAAACGGCGCTTTTCATTATTTAATGACACAGACGCAGTAATGATGGGTAATATAACAAATCACATTCATGCAGACGTCAGTGAAGCCAAAAGGCAAAAATTCAAAACCACTTGGACGGATCATGCTTTAAAGTGGCCCTACTTCCAAATCGTTCTGTGCGGCCACACACTAAACAAAATCGCTTTAGTTATTCAACCACTTCCGTTTCTAGTTTAATCAAAAAGCGCAAATAAACGACTGATCTCGCAAAAAAACTCACGGTGCTTAGAGAACGTCTTTGCAGCTGCTGATACTAGTGTGATAAACCGCATTTACGTCATTAACAGTAGCGCCAAATGTGAAATTTCTCTTGTCTCTTCACAGTCGGATGGCTTCTATTTGCAGAACAGACAAGAAAATTTAGTTCCCTAACCATTAAATGTGAGTTAAAAAGGATTAATATCCCCAAGACGAAGCAGAGAATGGCGTAAACACGTTAAGATGGAATGGTTAAGTCACGCCATAAAACTTGTTACTAAAATTATTGTAGTCTATTTAAGCTATCCATTATTCTTACGCGTGTTAATTAGACAATTAAAAACGAAGCAAATATTGGCAAAGCCACGTGCTAGTATATTAAAGTCTAATAGCTTACAACCTTTAATTATAATTCCGAGAATTGTTCTGAATATTTCGGATCACATGATTTTATATTTTTACATGTCGCTTTGACATGAATTTAAATATAAACACTTCCTATTGTCTTTGTGAAAACTTAAAACTTTGTTTATTTCCCTGTTTGCTTTGCTTGTTAGCAGGTTGGCTGGTTGACTCTCTAAGTGACTAATTGACTGACCTACCGACCGACTGACCGGCCACCCAACTTCCCAAAGGAGGTACACGAGAATGTCACAAAAAGTAAAGCTTCATAAGTGATTGAATCTCTTGCTGTTTGTGGTAGACTAGCAGTTCTATTGTGTACCTGGCCTGCACACAGTTAGCTAGGCAGTAGTAAATTTAAGTAAGTCTAAGTAAAGCCAGGACAACGGCCCACGAAAACTCTAAATACAATAGCAAATACTCATTAGTAATAGACGACATTTTATAGTTACTGGTGCATATAATTGCCGAAAAGTTAAGACATTTCTGAATGCGCGCCAAAACGAGAAAAAGACGTCGTTTACTGTTAGCATAAGCAAATCCAAATGTAAGCTGGTCCACTGGTCAGCCTGGCTGAAAAAAGGAAAGAAAGAATGCTGTAGTGTAGACTAAGCTCCGCATAGGTATTTAATGCACATATCAAAGTTTAGCTAGCTGCACAATGCAAGTTAATTGAGATACTGATGCAAAGCTGAGAGACAAACAGCTATTCATTTCCAGACGCTGCGAAAATGTCAAAGTCATTTTCAATTGACATTTGCTTGAATAAGAAGTGACGTTTTCTCATCACAGTAAGCAAGAAGTGGCTCGGGCCGAACAAAAGTTTCTGCAGAAAACATTCAACAAAAAATCCCCTATTACTGCGTCACTCACTAACAAATACAACGGCTTTTAATTTGCGGCAGATGTCCAAGAAAAGAACGATCTTATTACTAAATTGTTGTATATATGTATCATTTTAATTAGGGGCCAGTTTTACAACGCCTCCACTAAGTTAACGACGTCGTTATTACATTCACTTAAGTATTAATAACGACGTCGTTAAGTTAGTGACGGCTTTGTGACACCGGCCCCAGATCTACGCGTTTGCCACATCAAACAATGTGTCGCGTATAATTTTCATGAAACGTTTATTCTAACTTTGTGATAGTCCAGTTTTGACAAATGGACGGTGCAGCGTATGTTTTCAATCCGTATTGTTTTCTTTTTTGTACTTCACACGAGAATAATTCATACTTTTTGTACACTATGCCCACAGACCGACTCCTACTATTGCTGCTCTTATCTTGATTAACGAAATGGCTAGCTTTCCCTCTTTTTGTCTGCATTTTATATCATTCCTGGAAACCCTAGAAGAATCATGGAAAACTGCACATTGTATTGAAAAAAGGTTCCTTTGGACATTCTGTCGTGAAGAAATGAGTAAAATTATATATACAGCGATCGTATAACGAGCATGATGGAACATAAATCCAAATTTTCTGAACTCAATTGACGCAGCATAATTATCTGAGGAACTCAAGCTTCAGTAGGATGCTTAATTCCACTGCCCTGATATGTAGAAAATAGTTAACATCATCTTATAATGCGACGTTTGATTTCTCTCAGAAAACGGGAGTCATAGACCATAGAAATAACCAATGCCAAACATACTGCACTCCCAGATATGCATCACGATGCATCATACTTAAATTTAAGAAATGTGCTACGTCAGCTGTTACAGACTTACAGCTGCTGTGTGTTGTACCTCTATTGGTACTGAACCAGAAGCAATTAGAGCATAGGTTCTGTGTGAGGCTGCGAATAAATGTAGACAGCTGAAAATAGCCTCTTTTTTACCGCACAACGATGTTCTTCTTAAAATAGTGCAAACATAAGCAACAGTAAATAAATTCTTTGTTGTTAAAAATATAGGAAATTTCGAGAGACTGCAGTATTATTCAGTTAGTCCTTATTACGGCAGGAGAAAATGAGAAGTTGTCAAAGTCGAAAAAAATTTCCAACCTTTCGCAAACTGAAGGTATTTCTCCGGAAGTCATAAACTTTGCGGTAAGACTTAAGAAGAGCAAGTTAATCACCACTGCTCCATAATAGAAGTTCATAAAATATTTTATTACTAGATCGCTAATCAAATAAATTAATACGTATAGTGCCCTGCTGCAAATCGCGTGACACTGACAAAGTGTATTTTGGTCGTATTGACAAAGGATATTACGTAGACGTACACTGTAAAAGAGGAAGTCTCTTGCAACTGTATAGCTTTGTGGCAACTCAGTGTTACCTCCAAAGCCGTGTACGTCAAAAAGTTAAAAAGGCTCAATGAAAGAGTTCCACATTCTCGGGCAACAACAGGCCTGCAAATGATGACAGTTTGTCCATCGATTGCTGCTTCCGCTGCCAACCAAATATGAAATTTAACTATGCAAATTATTTTCTCGCAAAGCTGTGATAACGTGTTTTTTTCATTGAATCTATAACGTTACACTCGAACTCTCGAAGTCTCAGATTAATGAAAGCATTGCAGGTCACGTGACGAATCGTAGTCCCAAAACATAATTTTGACAGCAATATTCACCAAGGACGCTTTTACACTGTGATGTGAATTACAAGTTGGCCTATCTAATGTGACTGTTTCCCGCTGGGCGCTTTGTAGATGGAAAGACGAATATTCCTTAATTACACCAGAGAAGCCGTCGTGCTCTATTAGGCATTGATGCAAAATGCAAAATCATATTTAGGTATCAACTTCTTTGCGCTTTATACATACTAGATATATAATCTACTTTAGCAAAAAGAGTCGACATGCTAAATAATGTGGGTAAATAATAATCTGAGTACTGTACTCACGGTGTGCGCTTGACGACCGAAGTTAAACAAAGCGAACGTAAGTCAGTGATTGGAAATGTGACCGCCTAAATTATTATTTTTATTATATTTTTTATTTCAGGGAATAATATCCCATATACAAATATTTACATATTTACAGGCAAAACTAAGATAAAATTGACATAATTGACGATAACAAAAATAGTTACAAATTTACTAAAATGGCCCTAAAAACTTATATAGATTGAAATTTTTGATAAAACTTGATTCCACAATTTGAACATATTCGATTTATATAGTATATCAGAATTCACAATATTAACAACATACGTGTTAAATATCTACCAGTCAGCATAGTCATCTATTGCCCAGGACGATTTGTCTAGCTAAAGTGTAAACCCAAAAATGGCTAAGGCTATCAGATATCTCACTAGCAAAACTCAATTCCGCAACATCCCTTTGTATAGTCGTTCCCATTTACCCCCGTTTGGACACAATCTACACTCATATACGAATTCTAAATTTGTTTCTAACTCTCTGTATGAATGAAACGCTACATAACGAAATTAAGAAAATTTTTAATAGGTTTGTCTTCCATTATGATTAACAATAAAATCATGATTATAGCCGTAAACATGGATTTTATTAGTTAAAAAAATTAGCAGCTATCTAAGAAAATCTCTCTTCAGCTATCTAAACTAACATATTGTTTAGATATTGCTTTCCTGTCCTGCTGAGCATCTGACTTATCACGTATCAGGTGCACATAACGCGGGCAATTAAAGCAAATTAATGAAAAAGAGCCTGAAAAACCAGAAGGGGTCTATACATAATGCAGCTTATTGTAAGGTATGTACGTGACTGAAAATTTACATCGCGTCGAACAACATGATGTTATTAAAAATATAGTGCACACCAGCGAAGATTATAACTATTAACACGTCGTTGACTTTCCAAACAAAAAATTTTGGTCTATTTTGATAAAAAGTCACGCATATATGGACTTATGACAAGCCTACCCGTTTGACAAATACAGGGTACAGATACTCTGTAAATTTATCTGTGAAATTACTATATGCATGTATGTACTATATGTATATACTATATGTATGTATATGTATATATATATATGTATGTATATATGTATGTATGTATGTATGTATATAGGTTATTTGGGCACAGATAATTTGAACACAAGATTTGGACACAAAGTATTATTGACACGTAATTGATTCAGATGTTTGGACGCTGGGTCATTCAGCCATATGGCTCATTTGGATACATGGGTTAGTTAAGGCCATAGCCCATTGATAGTGGTGATGCTGGTGGGAGCTGGTGGGTGCCAAGTACAATTGTAATAGTAAGGATGAGGTGATGATGAGAATGGTGATTTATTAATAATAAGAAGAAAGATAATGATGAAGAAAAGTTTACTTTTACATTTTGTGTTTCTATTTTTGTTTTTAATTTAAAACTGAAAGTAAATCAGCTGTGACAAAAACGCCTCGAAATTTATTCATTATTTGCGATCAGTTCGACAAAATTCTTTATTACACGAAAAACTGTACGACTTACAAAGTTTTTTAGCGATAAAAATTATCAACAATTTAAAAATTTATAAAAAAATCTTCCAAGAAAAACTTCTCTTATCAATGTTCGTTGTTAATTACCGATGCCAGATCTTAATTAAGACCTAAACAACTTAATTATCACACTCAATTACCCTTTTCATTGCAGTTTCTTAATTTAGCGTGAACATCTAAAATGCACATAAAAAAATTTAGCCATATCTGACGCAATCACCGTCCAGTGTCAATCACATCTGTCGTAGTTGCTGCAATTGTCGTAGTTACTGTCGCCGCATGCGATATCCACATATTATGTGAAAACACCATAATATCTTTTACGTAATTTTTGGCCTGCAGGCTGCGGTTACTATTAGGGAAGTTTGGTTCAACGTGGCGAGAAAAAACATCTTATTCAGACAAATACATTATTCATCTAACGATGGGATTTTGCAAAAATACGGTTTAAATGCACTTGTCCATAAGAACATGGTGTAGTATAACCAAGAACCAATTTTGCTAAATGTTACCATTTGTTCGTTCAATCCAAGTGGTAACTGGAGAGTAAACAGCTTATGTGTCCAAATTATCTGTGTCTAAGTTTCTTATGTGTCCAAATCTACTTCAAAATTAACCATATATTACGTTTATTGATGTATTTATAATCTCCATGTCAAGGTTATTAATTACTACGGTGATGTAATTAAATTTTAGAATCCAAAATGGCCGAAACAAAAAAATGTATGAAATGTCGGGATTGAACTTGAAGCTGAAATAGGGTTTTTTTCTACAAGCAACCTATATACATCAAACCTAACTATGTCCAAATTATCTATGTTTCGATTTTCGTGATGACTTATGGCCAAATATCCTATGTGTCTGAAACACTAGCGTCTGAAATGGCGTAGATATCCAAATAACCCATGTGTTCAATTAAACTGTTTCCAAAATAGCTTATGTCAAAATAACGTATATAAGTTCAGACTGTCTGGTCAAAATAACCTTTTTCCAAAATATTCTATGTTCAACTAACGTGTCCAAAAAGTTTGTCTCGAAATAACGTGTATTTAAAAACCCTAGCGGTGTATTGGGTAGATTTAACCACTTTGTGCTTTTAGTACAATGGTACTACAATCTTGCTGCATTCCCTGATAAAGTCGTACTAGCTTTTATTTTAACATGTGCATACACATATCTAAATAAATAAATCTTCTTAGGATGACATTTCATAATTATAAGCTAAATGAGTTAGATGTAAAATGGGTTAATCGGGATGCAAAAATCTTACTACATCACAAAGCTACATCACCTTGTTGTAAGCATAAATAAAATTGGCAGGACAACACAAAGCCCCCCCCCGCGCCAGTGGAACCACAAGGATGTAACCTTACAAACATGTAAATGGTTTAGAAAGCAAATGTCACCAGTGAAATACCAAACCAATGGCAGCCTGTCAATACTACTAAGAAAACGCGCACTGCACTAATACAAATATGTGCAAATTGAATAAAACCTTCGCACGACTGGCAAATCCGTTCAAATAAACTACAGTAAGCTCGCAAATCCTGAAAGTATTTGTGGCTCAATACATAAAGGACAAGCTGGGACTGCAAAAGCGAGCGTCAGCAGTCTTTAGGACTCTTTCCCTAGTAGTATAGTTTTCCCTATAAAACTCTTAGAATGATTGGTTTTTAGTTGGAGCGAGGCAACTCAGGCAACCAAGAATGTACATGTTCTTAATATTAGAACAAAACTGACATTAAAGTTTTGTTAATGTTACTGAGCACGTTTAGTCTATAGGCCCAGTCTGATTTTACTCGATGCTTGAACAACATGGTTTTATTGGAGTCATCTCTTTTTGTAGTTAGACTTGTGTTCAAGTATCCCGAGTTTTGACACATGATTTAGCTGTTTCTTTTACCACGTCACTCGGTAATGACACAGCCCAGTTAAATACTGCAATATTGCATCCATTTTCTCTTAACTTCTAGCCGTCCACAAATTCAGCATTAACTATCTCGGCCCGTCTTACCAAAGTGCTGCACATACTTATGACTTGTGTATATTAGCTCCCTCTATGCAAGCGTTACGAAATATTTTAAATGTTTGTTCAAATAATCATGGTGGCTTAATTTTTAATGAGTCTAAAATGTATTGTATATATCTTATTCCGAATAATATGCGCCATATCGCTCAGGGTAACTTTTGACGGTGTTGAAATCTGTGTTAAAAATGACTTCAAGTGCTTTGGTCATGTACTTTCTAATGATCTTTCTGATGATTTAAACATACATGACCAAAATCGTTTGCTAATCGCTAGATATAATATGTTGTTAACTAAATTTAGCTTTTGTGCAAAATGGGAAACTATGCTATTTCGTTCGTTCTGTAACAACATATAATGTAATAACTTATGCATTCAAAGTATGCAGTTTAACGAAGTTCTGCGCCATTTACAACATTGCTTTTCACATGTTATGCTTATGATACGCCATCTTCTACAATATATGCAGAAAACAATGTAAAAATTTTAAATTGCATCACTCTGCCTATAGTTTCAGAACAAGAATGATTGGATCCGCAAATTTAATTGTAAATCATATATGCCACCAAGCTGATATGCGATTTTATAGTAGAATATTTAGAAGATGGCATGATTTATTGATGTAGTAACAGCTGGCTTTTTAACTGATGCTTTGCATTTTTAATTTCTATATATATTTTTGCTACATTTTTTGTAAATTTTCGTAGCTGTTTTAATAGTGCATGATATGTAAGTTTTTTAGTTTTAGTGTAAATTTTAACTTTTATATGGCATTTTTATGTACTGAAATAAACTGTAAATAAATATTGGCTGCCAAAAAACTCTTGCAGTTTGCGAATTAAATATAAAAAGAACACCATGGAGCAAGCAAAAGAAAAGCAAAAGCATATCCTAATATTGGCTGAGAACCTCAGCAGCCCATTTAGTAAACAAAAACATTTTATGAAGAAAGTTCCGACACATCTGTCCTAAAGCTAAGAAAATAAAATTCATAACTTTCAAATTGTAGGATATGCCTAGTACTACCTACTTCAACATCGGTCGTTCCCTTAATATGACAAACTTCCTGCAACGCAAAAGCCGTTTCAGTTATTGTTGTACAAACTATTGTATGACGCAGAGACCATTTCGGTTGCTATTGTGTCAGAGACCATTCACTCCATTGCTGTATCCATTTTAATTGCTATATCTTGCAGGGGCTATTTCAGTTGATCTGTTGCAAAGATCATTTCAGTTGTCGCATGTCGCAGAGATCATTTTAGGCAATGCTTGTTGCAGTGGTCATTTCAGTTGCTGTATGTTGCAGACACTATTCAGTTGTTTTAGGTTGGAGAGGCCATTTCAGTTGCTACATGTTGCAGATACCATTTCGCTTGCTGTATATTGCGGAGACCATTCTAGTTGCTGTATATTGTACAGACTGTGTTAGTTGTGTACCTTGCAGAGACCATTTTAATTGTTGTATGTTGCAAAAATCACTTCAATTGCTGTGTGTTTAGAGGCTATTTCAGTCTATATTGTCGCAGAAACCATTTCAGTTGCTGTTTATGGCAGAGACCATGTATTTCTATTGTTGCATATTGCAGAGATCATTTTGATTGCTTCTGTTGCAAAGAACATTTTAGTCACTGTACATGGAGAGACCATTTTCATTACTGTATGTTGCAAAGAACATTTCAATCCCTGTACATTGCAGAGACTATTTTAATTGCTGTATGTTGCAGAGGCCATTTCAGTCGATGTTGTTGCAAAAGCCACTTCAGCTACAATTGGTGTATAAATGGGTAGTGATTGTGAATCCAGCTTTACGAGTTTTTATTTACGTAAAACTACCAAGGGAGTACTACGTTATGTAACTTAACAAGCTATTATTGAAAATTTAGGCGCATTAAAAACAAAATAATGAAATCAAGCTTACGAGTTTTAAGGTGCCATATTTTACGACACGTATAAAAACTTAAGAGTAACAAGGTAAACACTTAAAAACTGCAATAAAAGATCAACGACACAAGAATTACTCACTACATTATACAACTGAAGCTACTTGCCAAGAAATTTTCAGCCATTATATCAAGCGTTTAAATATAGGTATTTCAGTCGAGTAAGCTATCACATGTCTAATAAATGCGGTTAACATGTAATTTAAATCTTAATTTTAAGATGAAGAACGCTAAAAGCAGTCCTCTGGAGTATGTAATTTCACTAATAACAAGCATAGTCAAATCAGAGTTAGCAAACCAGTAAAAAGGTTATGGAATGGGCTTATAGTTTTGATTGCAGCTATAGTTCATAAAATTATTGGCACCACTACAGTCCATAAAGACTGAATTAAAAAATGTTGCCATATAATAATTAAACCTCCAAGATACTCACCGCACATTGGCAAGTGTGTGCCTTCGTCCTGCATGCCTATTGACCACGTGCATCGTCTTGAGGGCATTTATACTTCCTACTTCCGCTTGCATTTTCTACTTCTATTTCTGGCTTCTTTCGGCTATTTTTTTCGTTTGATAACACAATCTATTTAGTTACCGCAGCTGGTGCTATCGCTCACACACAACAAGTACCATACATTATGGCATCGTGTATACACAGTCTACACTGTACGTGCTGCAAAATGTAAAGGTTGACCAGCTGGTTTGGAACAAGTTGGCTCCTCGTGTTCTGGCTATATTTGCAAGTCAAATTAGAAACCAACAAACAGAGCTAATAATGCAGTTCATATAATACTAATCGCCAGAAGTCAGTTACATAATCCGCTCCCAGTGGATAGTGATCGGATTCATAGCTATCATTTAGCCGGAAGAATCAGGTAAAATGACACCTGAGATTAAGTGCACGTGCTGCAAAAGAAGCCAGCTATGCTAATTGTAACACAAGTATACTACTCTAAATTTCAATTCCCATCTTCACTGATAAACACAATCTAAATAAATAATTATATTATGCTGGATGTTCACGATGATTAGTTTATAATACAAAGTTGCTTCTATATCTCCCTGCTGATATTATTAGAAGCCTGGTTATAGGCCTCTAATTCTATTTTGCACAACCTACTAATTACGTGTTGTGACATTTAAAGAGACGGCAATGTCGTCTTCGTTGCATCGCATAAGATAACTGGACCATTAATTAGAAGAAGATGTATTACCATAGTCTTGAGACATCCATCTCCCAGCTCGTATTTTCTTATAATCAGTCAACCGCGTCTGTTTGGCTTCAGAGAAAACGGAAACTTGTACAGATAGAAGCGGAGCTACAGGAAACGGGGTGATTGATCTAGACTCAAGCTTAGGGAATAATCACCATTCACCACACGCGAAAGTATCACACACCTTTTATTTCTCTATGTGAGGCTATTAAAGCCAGTAATAAAAATACTATTGTATAAATAGAAGCGCCTTCATCAAAATGAAGGCCTAATAAAAATGAAACAGTCAAGCTATGCACTCGCTCATTACAGCACGTGCGTCTCACGGAAACTTGGCAAAGTTTCAAGAATGCTACCAGGTTTCTGACATCGTGATATATTAATTGTGTCTCTGGTTTCAAATCATTGGCAAAAGATGTTTGCTGTTGAATGTCAAGTGCAAGCGGAGGGGAGATTTTGAGTTTCTTAAAATATGGTTACTCACAAAGAATAATGAATTAAAATTCACTGCATTAACACTAATTGGCAAGCAAGCTCAGTAAAATGAAATGCCAACTCAGTGCATCAATAGTGTTTCGCTGACGTAAAAACAACTAATAAACAATGTTATATTATATATAAATAGTAATTAAATACCAAGTTAACAAAGCTCCACTGATGATCTCTCATAATCTTTAATTACACAAAATAGAATTTATAAGCTGGCAAATGGCAGGTGACGTATCCTGTCAGAGAATAGCGAACACTGACAAACATTCAGTCTCGACGGATCAAACAGAAATCAATTTCACGCCATGTTTGTCAAGTCAAGAAAATCACACTTTCGACGCGCGAGTATTAAAACTGTAAGTACAGAGCCTATCCATTATCTCCACATTTACTTTCTGCGAAGGAGTATATGCTAATCTGGCACTAGCAGAGGATATGTTCTTGGCTGCTAAGTGGCCTCGTTACTCTGATATGCTTCGTGGAATAATTACATGCTCAAGTCTTTGTGCACTTTAATCTAAAGTGAAGGCAAAGAGTTGTGTGAAGCCTCGTTAGGAAGCTGAATTACATAGCCTCATGGATATTTTCTCGCACACCGGAGAGCTTCTGCGTCAGTTCACATGACTCTCTGCTAATTAGTAAGTCACACGTTAAGTCTTCGAATTTAGCGGAAGAAATATACTGAGACTGAGCCGTGAACGCCGTTCAAACTGATCTCAGAAGTCGCAAAACAAAGAAACAATTAGTCTGTAATTTGTAAATCGAAGACACTGTGAAAAGTTCAGAAAACGGCGATTGTTGCAAATTTTCTTCTAATTTGTTGCTAACAGGCATTATTGTATTAACTTAACGCAATAATACAGCAATATGAAAATCACCTAAAAATGAAACGTTGAATGTATGAATTGAACTGTAACTTGAGAAAATAATCATGCCACTTAAATTCGTTGCATTCAAATCGCTAAAACACTGCCTCAAGCCATGCGTTTTTGCTTATTTAGAAATATTACACATTGTAGTAATTTGTCATTATTAAAAGTTTAATCTAAGTCTCTCAAACCATCTTTGGCTTCAGCGATTTCAGAAATCCACCGCGGATTTTGCATCAGAAGTTCATCAACAGCACGGTGTCTCTTGCACGGGAAAAATCACAGACTAACCGGAGAAGCTCGAAACAATTTTCCCCGTAATCTCAGTCACATGGCTTCACAGACAGTCAGTAACCCGTCTAAGCCGCGCCAGCACACTCGAGCCCCCTTATTTCTCCTCAGAAGAAAACAGCAGCAGAAATAAACGGAAAGTACTCCGCTGCGAATCAATATCGCAACTACTAGCTGAGGTCAGGAATATGGCGTAATTACGAGGAGGGACTTTGTATTTGATCCGGGCGGCGTGTTCTGAACAGTTACTAGTGTTTCTCACACGCCATGCGGATAAGAAACGCGTGCAGGAGTGCTAATAGCGAGCTTACTGAATTGATTGGTTACCGTATAACAAAGGCGCATTGTAAGGAAGCCAATTTGGTAAACATTGGCAGTGTGTATATGAGCAACTTAGTAACCTGGCAGTAGCAACAATATTGCTTCAAAACACAAAAAAAATTTGTGTCAAAGAAACTGGCCGTGTACATATGAAAACACGATGAGTGGAACTAAAGTGAAAACACGATGACCAAAGAATTTGTTAGGAGGAAAGAAAATGCGTGCGTGCGTACGTGCGTGCCAGTGTGTACGCCCGCGCGCGCAAATGTACATGCAAGACAAGCAAAACTAACGCGTAGCAAAATCTTAGGATTTTTTCGCAAAAAAATTAAAAGAAGCAAACGCATAAACCCTATAAAAATACATATAGGGGTTGAACGTAAAAGACGTGATATTTTCAAATTATCAAAGACGCCAAACTTTTGCTCCTGTTGACTGCTTCATGAGTTTCTTGGTGGATTTTGCTGATCTTATGATTTGTTCACGGCTGATTGGGAGAGAGAGGTCGCAGTAGTGGGGCGCTGATTCAGTAGTTTTCAAATTTCTGGTAACCGAGGATAGAATAACTGTACCACGCTCAATGGGTTATCATAAACTACTACTGAAGAGTCGTCCTTCATGTGGGCACTATGTGAAAAATTTAATGGCGTTATTCTGAGGGTTACAGACTTCAAAAGGCGTCAAGGCTAGTGATTAGCAAAGCTTAGGTGCAAAGCAACTGGAAAAACGAGGCTATCGATTCTATGCAGATGCTCTTTGTTGATTGATAAGTAAAATTATTATAATACGAAAAGTCTGAACATTTTGCGGTGAGCCAGAAACTGCTTTTACGTAAAAATTTCCGCAGGCAATTCGAACAAGAAACTGCCGAGACAAAAACTTCCATTTCCAATTATAAAACAACTAAAATAATAAAAACTGCATTCAACTCAACAGAAGTTTTTCTGCTGACCATTAATTTCCAGATTTCCAAAACCAGCCAATTTCCAATCAAAACTCGAAAAGTGCCAGTGCATAACACCTGTTTATTTGCTTCTATGGACATTCTAAATTCAAAGAAAACTATAACCCTTCCTAAGGGTTAGTCGGTGTTTTTGGACCAAAAAATTATAAAAGAAGGGCGGGTCAAAAATTGAAAAACCAACACAACACTTATGATGAACACTAGACCAGACATGTAAAAGGATGAGTAAAATATTAAAATTGCAAAAAAATATTGAGAACAAGTGAAAGTGCAGAATAAGATCTGCATAAGTGAGTATACAGCCCATCCCACCCTTGACAACGCATAGTTCCTTGCGGGCAATGTGAACATTCAAAACAAACAAAATATTTAGCCGCACCAACCAAAGAAACCCTGCACTCTGTGTCTGTGTTGCCACGAGCTTGAATAACAAGCCAACTCCTCAAAACTGCAGTATGTGGTAGAAGTTATGTACACTGCTTGATAAGCTTTGGTGGACCTAAACTGATTCAAGGTCCAATCTAGAGTACACAACCACAAGCTGGCTTCGCTTACCAAGGCAGCGGAATACATACACAGCACGTGCAAAATGTTAAGTATGTCTTCACGCGTTTGCCCACATTTCATATGGCTTTTAGTGTTTGGATGACCTTGTCACCTCTTTCGTACATTGCTTGCGCCTCATAACCATTTAACACACGCGGGTCTGCCGACACAAACGTTTATGGACACGCTGAAAATCATGCGATAGCAGTAAAAGCCATCAAGGAAGCTAGTTTTATGACAACATGAAGCAGTGCAAACTACAACTTGGACAATTGTTAAAAACGTTAAGCGTGTTGTGGTGTCGTATCTTTGAACGATCCTATAAAATAAATTGCACACGCGTGACCTTCAAGAAATTCCCTTTGACTGACTTTACTGAGTATGTAACATCATGGACTGTTACCCACATAATACAGAGATTACATTTTTGTGGGTAAAGGGTTGCTTTATGTTCACGAAAAATGTTATAAGGATTTAATAATAATAATGTGTAATTAGTAAACCCACTTTAAAGTAGCGATCATTTTATGCCTGTACGCTCTCATTTTGAACAACCCATTCTTCCACTAGTGACGTCGTTAACCGATTGAAGAAAAGCAGTGCTCGCACTGTCAATTTGCGTGAAAAATATAATACGTTTTTACAAAAAAATTAGACATTTAATTTTGTTATATTTTTGCATCAACATTAAGCAAGCTGCAGAAGTGTGAATTGGTTTAAGCAGCGCCCGATTATGGAAAGCCACGATACGCTTACGATTGCCACCAGTTACGTCATTATTTTCAAGTAAATGGCAGTTACCACCACGTCCGAAAACTTGTGTACACCGGAAGTATAAATTAACTTTTTGTTTTATAGATAGTGTTCTTGCAAATTTATTTGTTGTATCATTCTACGTTTAACAGTAAAATAAACCCAATATACTAAGTCACTTATCCTTTCCATTAATACCAATAGTTCAACATAAACAAGTCTAACGAAACCTGGAACAATGTGCAGCAGCATTTCGAAACACTTGGCATAAAGTTTTACTGTGTGCCGGGAAAAAAATTCGATTTGATTATTTTTGATTTTGTGAAATTGAAGCTTTCAAACCCCCTGTCAGTACTCACATTTTTCCACACTTCAGACTAAATGTCCTTGTAACAGGACGGGCAGCGCCATTTTTTTATTTTTAAGTAACGAAGCCAGAAATTGTACTGATAAACTGTACAATGAAACTACACTTGCTTTATACGTAGGCAGACGTTAGAAAAGACAAACTGTGTGACAGTCCTTAATAGTAGCACGCAGTAAATAAAGAAATATGAGATGTAAATAATACCTATAGTAAAGTGCCAAGTCTTTTTCAATGAATTCAAAAGCCGTGACAAAAGCCGTGAATTCAATAAATGACGATTATGATGGTTCAGCATAGCTGCTTCCAATACAAAAAGCTTTCCCGTGGATGAGGAATTGAATTTTTCTGTGACGTAGTGGTAAATAAAGCTGACCGGAATAGAAGAAGCCTCCGTTCAATCCTGAATTCCCAATATATAGAGAACAACATTTTTCAGGTTTCTTTATTTATTTCATGGAAAATGTAATTTCTGTATGATGTAATGGTTAGTATAGCTACTCAGGTATTTTAGCTACCTGAAATGCAGAAAACGTGCGTTCGAATACCGGACGCCAAAATTTCGCTTTGAAGTATTTGCAAGTTATGACGATGCTCTTTATACTAACTAGCTTTGTTAATGTATCTTAAAATTATTTCTTGTTCACGAAAACAAATGACAACAGACTCACACTAAAAAGTTTGTGAGAGTTCGCAAACTACAAGGATTTTTTATCCATATTAATCAAGCACAGACTGCGGGTTTACGTATTGATTTTTAAGCAAAATTGACACCTTTTCCGTACTATGCGTCACAACTTTAATTGCGAAGCACTTCACAATGTATTTTCCTTTACGTGCGTTTCCAGCAAACACATTTTGCTGGCCTGACGCATATAGCAGTTAAAATGATTAGGATGAAATCAATATTTTTGTCAAAAGCTAACCGCCAAATAAACAGGTACGAGAGAAGCCAGCAGTGCACATGATTTCTTTCAAGGAATACGAGTTGCAATGGGGCAACTTATAGTGAGAAGGTTTGGTTAGATGGTAGTGTCGTTTCCCCATTTTATGCAAAAACAGTAATAGTATGCATCTAATTCTGCAACAGATGGAAAATGCGTTGAAACCTAGCAAGTGGACAGAAAACTTGTTGAAATGCCAAATAATGAATTTTTAAAATTAAACTTGAAATTTGAAATTGAATGAAGCACAAAAAAGAATGTACTTCAAGCTGAATTTAACCAGGGACTTTTGGATTACAAGACCAAGTCCACGGCCACAGTCATCTGTCTTTGAACTCATGGCAGGCCTATAATGGCTCATCAACGTTTCAAGTGTTAGTTTAAGCACGCTAGAGTACTTAGGTTTAATTTTTAATTATTTCCTGTAATTAATTTAAAGCCAGAAATGTTCCGTTAATTAATTAAAATTTTATAAAACAATTTTGGTCAGTTTTAGTTACAGAAATTCATCAACTGTATGTTCATTGCACCATTACACAATAACCTTGAAATTAAAAAACTATAAATAATTAATTCGTTTAATGTCATTATTAAGACGTTCTGTTACAATGACATGGCAGAAACTCAGCCGAATATTAAAACGTAAGACACGTCTGAAAATTTTTCAAGTGTTATTCCCAGTCATTACATCTTTAAGTAAACAAAGTAACTCTTAGTTGTGCCACATTGCACAGAACGAAAAACATCAATGTTTTCTAATTGATTCCGAAAACAGTAATAACAAATGGACTCTTGGGGCTTGTGCTTCTTGAATGTTTCCCAAAAATGGACGGCTCTTATTTGTATTCAGTGTATATTCTCTCTTCAGGCATATTTCATTTAAAAACACAGAATGCATAAGAAGGTAGAAAATGAAATGCAAAGTAATATGTAGACTCGAATGGGAAAAGGACTTATTAGGCATTTCTTAGTAGTTCAAAGACATACAGTACTTCTTAAAAACTTTGTCGCCCAACTCCTTCAAGGATGCTAACGGCAACTTCTAGAAATATGAAAAAACGGGAAGAGTTTCTTAGTTGTGTACATGATCATAGGCGCACAGGAAAAAGTTTTATAGTGGGCGACAGACGGAATTTGCCCTGAAAATTTTCCAAATTGCCCTAGGCCTTAGTTGTATATGTGGACATAGGCGTACGGGAGTAAGTTTTACCAGGGTGCCAGAAAGGATTTGACCTGAACATGTTCTAAACTGCTGTAGCCTGTGTGATTTACAAACGAGTGCAAATAACGGGTCACATAATTATAAAAATTATAGAATGTAGATTGGCTGCTGCTAAAATATCTAAAAAGAAATAAAATATTTATACTTACAGGCCTATATATTCATATTTATTTATGTATATGCATATTTGTACTCATTGTAACGTATAATAATTGCAATAGTAATCATGTCCAATAATGTCTTGCATGAAGTCCAAATTATAATTACCTTTACTTTAAAAATCCAATTATCAGACATAAGCCACAAATTCGAGTTTTTCCTGAACAAGTTTACATTGCAAATACTTTCTACAATACTTTTTCTAATGTTTCAGATTTTCAAAAGAAATAATGGTGACCGTGTATGTGTTTTTTTTCGCAAACGTATCTATAACCTTGTCAGTACATTGATCAGCAGGTACTTCAAAAGTGTAAAGACCTTATACGGTTTAGTGAATTAAGTGTGATAGCACGTACTATTGTTAAGTTTTAAACTGTTGAAACATTTACTCTCCCTAAAGAAACACTTTAATTGCAACCAGCAAAAAAGGCGGTGTAGTACTAAGCAAACTTAAATTTTGCAAATTTAAAGCAGAATTATTTGTCCTAAAAATGACCAGCTTTCCCATTTAAAATGTACTGTTCGTTTCTCTAAGAGTGCTGCCTATTATTCGGTGGCCATTGGTTCTTTACATTGTTCAAATTCAGCAACCGCATGAGGCGTAAGCCATAAGGATGAACTTCCACAGCACAACGGGACGTAAATAACACTAAGCGAATAATACGTGAAACCTCGCGCATTTCTATTATAATTCCGTTGGTATATTAAGATAATTTGTATTATTATTATTATAATGATGATGCGAATAACGATGGCGATTAAGATTCTATTGTCGCGGATGACTATAGAGTTGAATTTTTGAATTTAAACCTTTATTATACAATTTCTTCCATATACAAAACAGGACTTATAAAGACAGCATTATATAAAAGTTAGTAAAACATACTTCTACATACAGCACGTGTAATGTAAATTATTTGCAAGCCAAAGGTTTTCACTGCTGATGTTGTATACCCCCCCTTCTCTCTCGCTCTCTTGCTTTTATTCGTTATTTTCTAGCATGAAATCTTCGTCTTTGTTGTTATAAATGTTTGTTAAATCGCTGAAATACTTGCTTACTTATAAACACTCGTGTTTATGTCATCTATTAAGTCAGCGACGAGATAATCGCAGCTAAATGTCTTGGTGGCGACAGCGACGAAAACGATGATCTTGACAACTTTTATCCGTGTAAGCTCCATTCCATAAATACAGCAAAGTACTGTGGATTGTGGCGAATAAATATTTTGTTACTTCTGTTTTGCTACAGAAACACTAAAGTTACAGTTGTTTAGCTACAAGGGTTAGAAATACCTCAACCAATTTTTGAGAGCCAATCTTATATAGGAAACCTACAGATCACTTCCAAATCTCCATAAGTAAATCTACATAGCCCAATTTCTTAATATTTCGTTCTTTTCATTTTAAAAGTGGAATTTGTTTTAAATTTCATTATCGACTACGCAGCATTTACGCTGTATATAATAATTCACAGTCAATGAGAAAGCAGACGTTCAATTATTATAAAATTTGACAGCAATTCCATCAATTTCCGTCTTTAAACATAACAAATTGTGAAACTATTGCAAAGTAAACACCACACCAGTTTATCCTCAAAATTGCTTGCTGAATTTATTAGTGCAACCCAGCGGCTACCATCATACGCTGAGTGAAGCCCAGCGATTTAGTTCCAGGAAGCCTCACATGTTCCTTACAACGTTGCGTCATCTGTCGGCGATAAAATGTTACAACCCAAAGCGCTCTATAGCTACTTATGGCCCTGAAAATAACTTATTTACAACCAAATGATTAAAGCAATGTTGGCATATTCCAAATATCAGAAAAGCAATTATAATAGAAAACTAGTTCAGAATGTGAAGCATTACTCGTTTATTAGTTTTTAAGGCCCTTTAAAATGACTAGACCCATACCCAGCGAGCTTTGATCGTCTTGTCTTTTCTTTTACAACGCTCTTTATTACACTCGCAGGCTCTTCAATCAAGGTGCAACATTTCTCTACCGGTTTTGTGCTCTTACTCTCCCTCTCTTTCTCTCCTCTCCTCTCTCTCTCTCTCTCTCTCTCTCTCTCTCTCTCTCTCTCTCTCTCTCGCCCTTTCTTTCTCTCTCCTCCTTTTTTCCTGTTTCTTCTGACTCTCTTTTATCTCTCTCTCTCTCCCTCTTCTCTCTCTTTTCTCTCCTTCCCTTTCTCGTTCTCTCACATTCTAGTCATTGCCTATTTAATTTTGCCCTGTGAAATTCACTATTAAACTATCAAAAAATCTGCGTGTGATTAAGACACAATGTGCAATATTGTGCCATTGTACACGCTATCCGCTTAAAAAATTTCTACTGAAACAATATACCGGAAAATCTTCGACGGAAATAAGTTCACCGAAAATAAATGCCCAGTGGCTCAGGGCAAGATGATCAAGAAGATATAAAAAAACTCGACTGAAATTATTATAGTAAGGTAGCTATTAAAGGAAAATCGGACCAATCTTAAACTGTAGGTCAAAACAATCTACTATTTAACACTTGCGTGAAAGAATTATTACCACATACGCGCAATTGTACGTTCGCGCCCTTAGTTCTTCGCTGTTACACGTATTTCGTCATTCGCTAGTTAGACGGGCACTAGCGCTTGTATTTCGGAAACGCGTTTCACAAAAACCAGGTGTTGTACCTAACAGTTCAGAGGTGTTCGTTTGTGACGTAGTACACACGTTCGACAGCTCATACTAATTTCTACCTTAACTACTTGCCGAATTTTAGTGCAAGGGCAGCATTGTATTTCGATCGTTGCTTTCGCAAAAACGTGCAACATGCTCATGGAATGTTCGTGCTGTTGAAAATTACGTTCGTTTGTGATATCACCAATAGTTGCGCACGCTCGCTCGCCACTAAGGTTTTAATCTATTATTTAATTATCAGAAACACTTTTATAGTATTACTGGTGTTAAAATGTATATTTTTACCGTACTTGAAAATGGGGTAGGATATACAAAATCATCCTGTCTTCCTTTAAGAGATTATAGATACACGTTTACAGTTGCCATGAATCTCATGTTGTGAAAACTTAGTACGCCTTATTTACAACACAGTGAGTAAATGGCAAAGCTTTGTGTTACATAAATGAGAACGAAAACGAGAACAGCAACACGGCGAAATGAATAATTCTATACGCAACCGAGTAACCCAATTAAAATAAGCCAAGCGCCGACGTCAAATTTTGTGATATACCAGCAATTCGTTCACTTCTTTGCGAACTTACGAACTTGACAATTATTGGAAAAGTAACTTGAACTTGAACTTGAACGTGAACGAGTTCACTTGAATTTCAGTTCGAAGTTTACCTAAGAAACTAGAAATGAAATAAAACGAAATTTCTTAAATCGCATAAAATTACGACAATAATTTACGCCAGTGCTCAACATGCAAGATGTTCAAGAAATGTTGCGGATTACGGAGTCGTTCGTTAGCCAAATTCAGTCGATTCAAGTGTGAAAAATAATCAAAATAGGCCTAATTTGCAAATTCCAGAAAATTAAAATGATAAATAACTGCATGTGTAGACCTAGTGACCAACATACTTACTTCATTAGCGCCACTTAGTTAGTTACAAACTTTAACTCGAAACTTGAATTTTGCCAAAACTCGTTTGTGAATTTAAACTTAAACTAAAGTTTACTCTGGACAGGAGGAATTTGAATTCAGTTAATTTTAGTCCTAAAAAACTTGGAATTTGAACAAGTTCATTTCTGTGGAACTTGCCCATCACTGAATATGAAAAAACTACTCTATCCAGCACAATAAACGCCATAAGCCTATACACGCAGTGGTAAATCAAAGTGTCAAATAGTGACGTATTAATAGCGATGGTCTGCTGAAAATGACTGTTATTCAACAAGCAAAGAAATATAAACAAACTTTAACTTGGTTAGAACTGCATATAACATTTGTCAATTTGACAATAACAACGAGATCACGTCTAACAGTGTACTTAATACATAGGACCTAATGTATGGGAAATAAAATACAATGCAAAAATACATTATTATTATTATTAAAGTTGTCGCTCGTTACGATAGCAATAATGCGATAAACTAATAACCAAACTGGACTTAACTGAAATAGCTAGTTTTCTCAATAACTATACAGTTAATTGATAAGTATTACTCACCTTCTAGCCTTTTCGCAACTCGCTGGTGGATTTGGCTGTGAAGGCCAGGACCTCTGAGAAGACATCTTCTGCATAATATCTTTTTTGGATAGACTGGCTGAACTTCCAATCAGCATCCTGCGGCGAGCTGACGCAGGACTCAAACTCTGGCGACTCTGGCCTAGATTGGCATTGTGCGCCCAGAGATGGTTTGGAGACTTTTTGTGGGACTCCATTGTGATTTCAACTATGATTAAAACAATCGGTCGAACTGTGACTGCATGAACACGCGTAAAAAACACTAGAAACAGAAACGCTGGAAACGTTCTTTGCTAAATAAAAAAGCAAAACTGCCGCTAACTTTGCTGTAGTAAATATAGGATCCTTGTTAGCACACAACGATATTGAAGGTGTTATAGCTGGTTATTACCAACTTAGAATTCACTTTTCTTCTTTTAAAATGAAAACAGAAGTAACCGTGAATACCCAATTTTACAGTATTGCAATTGTTACTGAGTACTTCAGATCACTGTTAGTTACTAGATGATTACAGGTCATTTAGATGACGTGATTTACGTGCTAATCCTTAGAATCCCGTTCACACAACACCCAGCAGGGGCTGATAAATATGAATCTCTGTCTGTGTCTCAGCTTCCTTAGCAGAATCTGATTATTAATTAGGATAAATTACCACAATTGACTTAGTGTGAACATGCTTAATTTCGTAGAATTACATCCCCGAGAGATTTTCGTTCTCTTGGCTGCTAGCAGTGCACATAATTTGCGCGGTAAGGCTGTAAACACACACAAACACAGCAATGAAGCGAATGTCATTAAATTATTTCCATCTTCTTGTAGCACTTTATTTTGAAACCAAAGAAGTTAAAAATGAATCAATACACAGTGTAATAATGTTATACTGCATATTGAATGGAACTGGCATAAACTATTGTTGACCTAAGGCATATCGGTATATGCTTCAGACGATTTCACGAACTGATAATTAACAAACGCTCCGAGCATCATCATAAATAACATCAAATTCACGATAATTATCAATGTTTTTAAAGCTCCATACTTTAGCAGTCATAACGATGAGGAAATAAGCTTTAGGCTTTACAAAAAAATAACAGTGTAGTATAGACGCTGGCTTTCCTTTTCTTTACTAGTAAAACAGTGTCTATACCACTTTGTTATTTTCAGTAAACTCTGAAGCTTATTGTCCGACACTAACCAGTTTACGCATTACCTCGCGTTACCATATATCTCACAGTAAACTTCGGGCGAAACCCGGACTTGGAAGCCCCACTTGAAAACATAATTGATTTAATAAAACGATCGAATGCTCAGGTCAAAAGATACTACGCTTACTGCAATGTATATTACACAACCTACACGGGCAGATTACACTTGTGGTCAGAAGACTGACCTCTGACCTTAATATTGTGTTTTTAAAAGATTGATAATATTAGTTGAATTAGGCTTTCACCATGTTGAATGTGCTCTAGCACATGTGTTTGTGGGTTCACAAACTAAAAAAGCTTGCAGACTCAATGATTTTTAATATTCTTTCGCCAACTGTGTAATAAATATTTCATTAATGCGTTTGGAACCACTAAAACAACTTCTCCGTTTTAGTCGTGAAAGTTAAAGTAGAACCTGTAAGCCTCTTGACACTAGGTCCTTAACGATCTGCTTCCTTTCTAACCTTTAGCTTAATTCTGTACACAAAGTCTTCGAAGTAGGCGGCCTTTGTAAAAGTTACTATAAAAGCAAAATCTTGTTTTTGCGTTCTCTATAATGAATGCCCAAGAAAAACCTGCTCACCCAATGTTCATCTTAAAAGCCAGCTCGCGAAGCATAGACATGCTGAACAAGAAAATCACATAAAACCTCACTATCCAGGATACGTGCAATAGTCACATTTGCAGTGATCTTTTTGTAAGCTTCCCAGAATCCCAGGTAATAAGGCTATAGCTTCCTTATATAATTTATCTTCCAATTATGGCTGTTGAAGTGTAGAGCAAGTTGCTGTAGCAGAGAGTAGCTGTCACAAACGTGCGCCATCAAGGGATTCATAACGTTGAGAGATATTTTACGAGAAAACAAAATAAAGCATTTATAGTGTTGTTCATGAACTGACGACAAACTATAAGTAACAGTGAGAAACCATGCACTTTCTGTAATGTGGAGATTGGTAAAAGCAAATATCCGTTTTTAGCTCAGTTGATGTTAAGGTTTAGTTTTATTACAAGGGCTGACTAGAACTTCGCAAATGAAGGCGCAACTCCGAGTTTACGTGCACTGAGGTTACAAGTAATGTAATATAGGCACGGAGTTAGTGGGTACTGATTTACAGACTCAAACGTCATAGTTGGTCAGATAAGCGCATTTGTGCACTTAGTGTTTCAGTTTTTAACCTTGAGTGTGAAAGAAAGGTTAAAACTAAAACACGAAGACAAATGCGCATGTATTTTCCCACTATGACGTTTCCGGGCAAGCCCACATAAGGTGTCAGTAAATCAGCACCGACTGAGTACTATAACGATGACCTTGCTTGCAATCTCGGCGTTGGACGTTCATTCGCGGACATGTAGTTCAAGTCAGATTGTAAGATGAATATTGTGACAAAAACAACGAAACTTTAACTTCGTTCTGTTTCTTTTGATTTTCGAGTTCTTAGTAATATTAATCAAAATAATGTTAATGCCTCTGACTATTGGCAATCAATTTTAGTAATCGATTAATGGTTCTGTGTTTAATTCTGCACAATAAAACTTTCATAAGGTTTTTTTGGAATTTCATGGTAGCTTTCTATAACAAAATATCGACAGATGCCTTCGCTATGAAAAACATGACGGTGCTACGAATGTAGAAATTTGTTTTTCCCTGTAATGAAACAGCCAAACAGCTATATTTGTTTTATTAATTAGTGTTTTGTTTTTAAAGACCAGTAGCCAGAATATTCAAAATGGATTAAAAACATCTAGAAGACTTGTATCTCTAAAACTAGACACACTACGGCCAGCTCCTACAACTAAGTTTTTTGTAGCGAGAACCACTTCACAGCTTTCGGAATAACAAATATTTTATAAAAACGTTTAAAGTTTGAAGTGGTGGTCTCGTCAGCCATATTTGTATTAATAAAAGAGGAAACAGATTCTCCACAAATAGCTAAGGGAAAATGCCAAGGTTGGTCACAATAATTATGATGAGTAATACTGTTAAACCAAGGCATAAATGAACATATCTTTCAAATGTAACGGTTAATGGAAAACATGTATCATTATTGGCAAATCCAATTACTCGATAAAAGTCAGAGATCACCAGCAAGTAAATAAGATATACGCAATCGATATTAACCAATGCGAGTTGCCTGAGTAAACATGTTTAAAACTGAATAGATTAAATTCTATTCATAGCTTTTGACGCCCTCAGGTGCCATTAATTCACATTGTACTTCCATTTTAGAATGGACGATAACATCAATGCCTAATTCATAAAGTTATGACCTTTGTTAATATACCAAGTTCTATATACCAAGAACAAGATTTCACATTTTTTAGTTTTTTCTTCATCATTTAAGTTATTATATACAAATAATAAACAAGGAACCTCAATAATCGAATTCTGTGTCTTCTCTCTTAACCTTAAGATAAAATATCATTTTAGTGGGGCTGCCTGATTGGTGGTCGACTGGGAAACCGAAGCAGAGCAGTCAAAAGGTAATTGCATAAAGGTCCATCTTTTTCTTCAGAATTCAGAAACAGACATTTTCAGAAATCCCGCACAGAAAACAGGAAAGTTACGAAATTTAAGGGCATGGTGAAACTGAAACAAATATTACGAGAATAACAGTCCGTACGGTTTTTGAAATTACATGCAATTATTTTGCTTAACTGAGAAACGAATTAGGATTGATTCGCGACTCGTTGCCAATTCAAGGCGAAAATATAGTTACATTGATTGCATTTGATCATGAAACGTTGCTAAATATCCGTTAGACATTTAAACGCAAATAAATGCCCGCCATTTACCATTGCCTTTATCACTGCTTTATCGTTACCTATTACAAAGCTTTATCTAAGTACTTTAGATTCATTAGATTCTTAAAAGGAAAGGATTTCGAGCCTGAAATTTACAGTCACTTTGGGATTTATAATGAAATTTTATCTTGCATACAAGCACACGTCACGTTGCCCATGCTACTTCAAACCTTTGCTTTTAATTCGTATATAATAAAGTTGAAGTCAGATTTTATTATACGGCCTACACGCCAAATTGCATTCGTACAAACAAAATGGGAAGAATTTTTTCATTTTTCCTCGTATTTTATCAGCTATTTTACTTTTCTATCAAATATAACTAGAGGCTCATTTGTCAAATGCTTAATAAGAATGTCAAAACTATGAGCACCTGTCAAAACAGCCCAGCCCATGGGTCTGTTTCCTGCTGGCAATTTAATGCGTGGGTTAATTACTATATTTGTCTTTCTTTGACTTTTATACTGTGTGGAGGCAAAACTTGTACATTACGGATATGTACAAATGACGATTTTCAGTCATGTACTACCATCCACGTACACACCATTGGAGGCTCCTGCGCCAACTTTCAAAAATACTTGTAAAAATATTGTATATTTTGTTTTGCTTTTACAACTGGAAAATAATGGCAACCTTTATTACAAAACTTCTCCGCTTAGCAATGTTTTTTTTTGTCTAGTTTCAAACCATTTTCAAAAGTTTCATTTGCGCATTAGTTTTATTTCTGGTTCCTAAATAGCTGAAATAAGTAATGAATCATGCAGTTTAATATTTGTGTCACTTAGTGAACAGTATTCGTTTTATTTGCTGAGCACGTTATACACATTTCCAGCAAGTGAAGAATGAAGCCTGTTTTATTACCCTCTTACAGCGGAGACGGCATATGCATAATTATAACGATCTCGCTACAGCTTCTCACAAAAATCTGTAAATAGCAAGACTTAATGCAGGCACGTCAGTAAATAATCAAATTTACCACTGATGAAGACACGAGCATGAGAGATTGTATAGTAGGGGCTTCTACCTCCTCTTAAAAATAGGATTAGCTTGAGAACGCTCATTTGTTTGACAAAAATGTTTCACGATTACTCGGTTTCCTCATGAGGGCTTTGAGCGTGCATATTAACGAATAACGTACGATACCCGTCCAGGAATGGATTTTATGATGTGTCCCAAACATTGTAGGAATAAAAAAGTACTCTCGATTTTTAAGGGAAAAACTTAGTGTAAGAGACTCAAAGCTAAATACGCCCACGTGAAAATGACTTTTACCACTGTTATTTTAATGAAAAAAGATCAGAGAGATCAGTTCACGCAGTCAGCGCTCTAATAACATGGACAGACAGTAACATAAACACAATATACCAGTTCTATACCAAAGTGTTCGTAATTTATGCAAAGCTCGCAAGCAGTTTAACCTCTTTACAACTGCCTATTGAACGCAAAAATGTAACACCTTCATAACACTGATGCAGGTTTACAGTTCAGCTTCTAAGAAGATATAAAATTAATACAGTTTTATCTTGTCTACTTTCTTTGACTAATATTGGTAAGAGTTTTTTCGGTATCCACTCATTTCGCCCGTTGACATTGTACACAGATTATCACTGATACATTTTGGCAATGTACACTTGCGCAAATTGCTAGTCAGATATTTCGCCAGTAGATTATTTCGCTAGTGCACACTTCTCCAGTGGTACATTTCGCCAGTACACATCCGATCGGCGGCTTATTTCGCCAGTAAAATTTCTTTGCTTCGTTATTACCTTTAACAAAATGTTTCATTTCGACAAAAAATTAATACACATTTTATGCAGTGCGCACTTCTGCAGTTCAATTCAAACAGCAAAACTTTATTTATTTATTCGGGCTCCCTAGGAGACCATGGCACCTTTGATTATATGACTACTTTACTATAATATATAGCATTTTCTTACTCAAAAATAAAAATATTGCAAAACTTTTGAGACTTTTTTGAAGAAAAAAGATGTTGTACCTATGCCACGCAAGGTCGCTTTACAAACTGACCTACACTGGTGGCGTGATAGAAAGTTGTTTTGAATCATTTCTTTAAGGCCAAGTCTGACCAACTGTTATCCCGCACTAATAATGGTAAGTTCACTTAAGCAAGCAACTGTGGCAAGTACTTAACCAAGCTTTTACAATAAGAACTTAACCACCAACTTCCTTTCGAAACGCAGCAATTCTGTTCTTTTGAAACTGCCTAGCTTCCTAATTAAATTCTTGTCAGCGAACATAGTGCAATCAGTTTTGTTTTTCACTTAAGGGAAGACACTCAGGACGATCTCATTTTCTGTCTCCATTCAAGAGCGAAACAGGCTATACAAGTGATGTCCGAGCCGCAAGAAAGTCTTTCACTAGGAGCATCAATATTGGTAAAAACACCGCTAGACAGCTTCAATGTCTTGAAAGGATAAATCGCCTAGCGCGTGCGAGGCTCACTACGAGCTTATTAAGGAGACAAAACCTAGCTGACCGAACTAAACAGGGGCAAAAAACTACAAGCAGTCTTGTTAGGCTGTCCATTACAAAAAGCAGAACAATTTAAGATATAGCGAGTATGCTTACTATGTTGATATCAATGAAATCGATTTTAAAAACCGTAAACACCAATTGAAATAAAGATAGATATCAGTTAATAAATACTGTCAAAGGCTTCCCAGTGTAAAAGTAGTAGACTATCATTCACAATTCGGAGAAACGAAATGTATTTAAAAAGTTAAATCACAACTTACTTTAAAAATTACAACCTGCTCTCAGGACAACGTTGAGCTTTTCAAAAGGATAATGTACTGTCTTTGTACTCAGCTAGGCTTTTATCATATAATATTGGACTTTCTTCCACTTCCAATATTATTGTTTCGTGCAATGTCTATATCTTCATAAGCACTTTATATCTTCATAAGCACGTGTGTAGAGATCTCTTTTTTCAGTACCGCGCGGCTTCCCGCCTTATGTATAAACGGGCCAAAATACTACTTTCGCTTAAATAGACTAAACTTGGAACACTATACTATAACAAGTATTTTGATAAATGGTGACCCTTTCGCAACTACATGTAAACTATCTATAGGAATATTTGCAAGTAGCAGTCTGGGTAAAATACTCTGGATACTCTGAAGAGGTTTTGCATAACGGGTTGGAGGATTACGTTGAAAAATGAAAATGAAATCTTAGTTACGAGTGAAAAGGGTAAAAACTTAAAGATTTCTTGATCACATATTAATAAAATTTATAACTGGTAAGTACATCAACAAAAACACTAAAAAAACACTGGAAATTGTACAGTGTTTCTACAGTCTGATATAACAGTATATAACATTATATACAGTGGTATAAAATCGTAGTTCTCAGTGTAATAAGTAACTTTTCGTCTGACCGTTACATATTTCTTTTCACTTCACTTGAACTATTTACTTAAAATGCTCAACTGTTTACTAATGTCATTATTTTAATTTATTTTAAATATCCAAAAGACGTCTGTCGACTATTATTTTTGCCTTACGCCATCGCTTTCGTGTTTTTTTATTTTTATTTCTTAGTCAACAAACCTAATAATATTGATGATGATGGTCGTGGTGGTGATGATAGTAATAATTAAAATAATAATAGTAACCAAAATATTTGATTCCTTAACAAAATTTGTTACGTTAAGAGCGTATGCAACTTTGAACCCGTTCTCCAAAAACACAAAAATAATCAAAACAATTAACAAACGAATATCCTATGCTCACTTTAAAGCATTATTATCTTATACGTTGAATATGTGTATATGATAGTTTCTTGTAAACGTAACAGTGTTTTATTGTATGGTGAAGATTTTTCCTCGTATTTATGCAATTACATGACCAACCCATAAATAAAGTAGCTTATGTACTGCAAGTGAGATGAAGCAAAATATTTTCCCCTGACTGCACCTTTACCTTGAGTGCTTCCATCACACCTAGTAATTCTAATTAGTCTGAAAGGCAGCGTGATAAAAACGCTTCGTTAAATCACTATTATTAGTTGATCACTATTAGTAATAAAATTACAGCTGTCTGCGTCCAACTATAACTACGAATTACTCGAGGAATTAATGTGCCAGCTGTCTCCAGGCTGTTATAACTACGAATTACAGAACGAATTAATGTAAATCGGTCACCATTGGCAAATTAGACAAGTTGATTAGACTGCAGGAAGTGAAGTGAATGATGTACTCTACACTCATGTGCAGAGCTACTTTCTAGGGTTACAGCATAGAGACTAAATTACAAGTAAAAATATAGCTAATAACATAACGGAAATGGGCTTGTCTGGAGAAAAGCTTATATAGTCTTAAAAAGCATATAACACAAACAAATATTTGCAAATGTGACACTTACATATTGCGAATGTGTAAAAGCACTAAAACCAAATATTTATGCAACTGAAACAGTTGCGGTAAAGCCAAAAAACTAACGCATGACCTACAGAAAAGGATTAACTAAACTATCAATAGTTCTATAGAGATAGTCTTACTTATAATGTCAGTGACTCTGTGTAGCCTTTATATAAGTCAGATGCATTAAAAAAGAAAATACCTGTGATCATAAAAACGCTTAGAAAATTACCTACAATACACAACCTGAAATTCTGAAAAGGATAAGACGATCTAACTTAGGCTACTGTAATGGGAATTCTACACAGTCACTGGGTTTGGCTTGGGATTCAGACGCAGGTGCAGAACATTAATGAATGGCCGTTCGGTGAGACACAAATCAAAATTTCATTGCACTGTCAATTCCCTCTACATGTACAACAAATAGTTATATTGTTAAACTTATAACCAAATACGCGAAAGTACGTACACGATCAAGCAGCATATTAGGCCTATTGCTAGTATCAAGTATATTAATATAATTACCACACTTACTGTTGCAAACAAAAATATTTTTGCTACCTATTTTTGAAGCCATGTGAACAGTCGACTCTGAAAAGCGTGTTCGTCACAATTGAAGTTAAGCAACGCGAGGCTGGTCGATGAATGTTTCATGACTACCTGGGCTGTATACTCCCTCGGGATGTTTCATTTTACATACTAAATCTGATTATATCGTCATCTTAGAGCCTTAGTCTTTATAATGAGGGCTCGGTATCGCCACGATCAAGTGTATGGAGCCATTAAATGCTGGTTTCCGACTTTAAGTCTGTCAAAAAATACTTGACGAACCTAGAAAAATCAACTTAAATGAACGAAACAAACAACCAAGCACAGGTAGCAAACCATGGTTGTCCCCAAATGAATGAAGGTCACTTCGCCTGTGTACAAACAGCTAGTAATACAGTTAGCGGTACATTTCCTCAGTACAAACTTCGCCAGTAAAGTTTTTACACTATGTTATTACTTTATACTTTAACACATGTTTCGTTTCGCTGGTTCATTCCGCCAGTAAAAATTCCCTGCTGTATCGATATCTCTCACTCTTCTATTTGATAAATGTTTCAATTTGCCCGTGTACACTTCGTTAGTGAAAATACTGTAATAAATGTTTTTTGTTTTGGCTTTATACGTTTAATGTCAATATACATTTTATTTATTTATTTTGTTTCAGTCTAACCAAGACTGTGTAGGTAGTAGTATGCGTTTCGGGCAAGGTGATATTTCTAAGCGCAAAAACAACAGCAAACAAACAAACTTGAAAACTCTTCACATTTTGCGTCGTTAAAGCTTTTATCTGGCACTGAGGTTCTTCTCAAATGTTTTTCAGAAAGGCAAATGGTGTTGAATGTAACAGTGAAATTTTATTGGCAAAACGTGTACTGCCAAAGTATACTACTGGCGAAGTGTGCATTGGCGAACTGTAACAATTTTATTAAGGGAATAAGGTAAGGACATATAGCAGAGAATTTTTTACCTTGTGAAATGTATCTCTGGTAAACTGAAGCAATTTGTTAGACGATAAGGTAATAACTTATTGCAGACATATTATTGGCGAAATGTGAATTGGCAAAATGTATCATTGACGAACTGTACTACTGGCGAACTGTACCACTGGCGAAGTGCATCACTGACGAAGTGCACCACGGGTAAACTTTCCACTAGCAAAATGGGTAGATACTCCCAAATACGAAGAAAATATTTACATATATAATAACAGAAGTTAGGCCTATGTTAGCAGCTTCACTACGTTGATGAATTTTATTGCTTCTGGCGCTGAAAAATGTGCTTTCGTTAGCTATTCGCCGTGCTTCTACAAAAGGATGCTATTGTTATCTATACACGACAACAGCATCACAGCGCAAGATATATGTCAAAGTAATTATCTTTGCATGTCACATAAACATCAGACACTTTTAACACTTCAGTATCTCAAAAAGACAAGCGGCATTTTAGAATTGCGGAAGTACGCGCATCTATATTAATGTCATACTTGTTTAAGGCTGACAAGAGGCACGGAAACGAATTTTACTCAAATCACAGAAGCAATTCATCACCAAATCTAACCTAATGACTTAGTTCCTCCTTCGAACGTGATCTCTCGGTCTGCGAGAACACTAAGCCACGTAGACCATCACTGAATAGAAGTAAAGTTGTTGGTAATATCCTATGACGTCCTCCAGCTTGTATTGATCAGGCAGTGCTTAGTGCAGCACTATCTTAAGTATTGTGGAGTTTTATAGTGCAGCCTCTCAGAAACAGTCATGATCATAACAATAATAATGGCTCAGGTGTATATATTGTGCGCCGTAATTCGTATCTTTTTGTTTGCAATAGACAAACCAGTGACAAAGCCAGATTTAACTGAACAAATTAATCTGTCGTTGTGATTCTAAGACGAAGCTAATGAGATAATAGTTATTTTCAGAGCTGCAAATTCAAGCCCTCACAAAAAGTCACTATCCGCAAAAATTTATTTTGACATTTGTTGTCAATTGAGCTCGACTAAGCAGCAAACACTCTACTTAAGTAATCCCTTTTTTCAGATGAACACGTATAGTAAATGAATTAAATTAAGATACTACCCATGTATCTAATACACTTGGCGCGGGTAATAATGATAATCTGGTTTGAGACTTTGAAAGCAGTTATTTTAAGATGACTCGTACTGCTTGTAGTGTGCATAGGCGGTATATATGCCTGTAGAGGGTGACTTAGGCCCACTATAACAATATACTGAATAATAACAATAATCCTGAGTCTAATTCAAAAGTAACTACATCTAATGGCCGTAACAGGTATTTTAACAAGATGGGACTCAGTTATCCGTGTTACTAAGATAGGTATGTAATAAAGTTGGCGTTTTTGTTGATCCAGTATCGCCAGTTAATTAGATGTTAGTCAAGATACGTAACTTGCAACGGAAATGGAGATGGCTATTCTAGCCACACATTTATTTATCGAATTATTTGTGAAAGCGGAAATGGAATATTGTTGTTGACAAGGTGTATTCACTCTGTTAAATGATTTTGTTGCTGGCATCCTTCTGTCTCGGAAGACAATGGAGTGTGCGCATAGAGAGTCAGTTATTAATCACATTGATGGAGCCACAGCGTCGACTGTGGCTGGCAGTCCGATCCTTGAACGGCAGTTAGACAGCCCAAAGCGCCCGAGCTCACGCGAATTCGCTAGGCTTATAACTCGTTAACTGCTGCCTCCCGTGCTGTCACCGGAGCAGTGGCCTCTCCAGGGCACATGCCTGGGCAAGGTGTATGGAGATCCTGAGTTGCTCAGACAACAGGAACCCCCTCTCTTCCTCCCTGGTGTAGTCCAAAGGAAAGCGGAGCGATACGTTTGGCACCAAGTTGGCTGTAAGAACTGTCGGAGTCAGTGAGCATGCTGCACACTGGTCCGCCTTCGGGGCTCCACTCTTGATTTGGAAGGTTTACTCCTCTACACATGGCCGTTGGGTCACTTGACCTCCTCCGCCCTCTAGCCGTTGGCTGCTTGTGCAACTCCTCACCTAGTGTCGAGATACAGTATGGGCATCCCGCAAGCCTACAGCACCTGGTAACCAGGCTCTACGTTGCTTAACTTCGGTGATCAGACGAGAACCGGTGTTTTTAACGTAGTTAAATGATTAACAGAATTATTATACACAATCACACTTTTTTGATGGATTCACATTAGTGGCATTACACTGAGAAGGAAATAACATTAAGATCTGATCATAGCAAAACACGAAAAATTTCATAAACACATTTGGTGAATTTACAAAAAAACTGCTGCAAATCAGAAAATATACAAAATATTCTCATTGTGACTCACACAAACTTGATTATTGCAAATGTTTTTGGTTTTATCGATTTACTTTCAAGTTTTTACTAAGTGAAATTTTTATCAAAACTCAGTTAACGTCTCCATCGTTGAAATCTCTAATGCACAAAAACTTATAAAACGATAAAATTTATGCATGCATTTACAAAATAAGGTAATCCATTTACAATCTTCGAACACATATATCTCCCTGCAACAAATCACACGGAAATCGTTTATAATACCACTAATTATCTACAGCGTTTAGTCGAGTTTTAAAATCTATGAAATGGTTTTACTTATTTTCATCACTCATACTAAAGATGTCTTAGGAAGCAGCTACAAAGTGTAGGATTAAAACGTATTAGCTTTTTCAAAATTACATCCGGTAATAATGACGATCCAATTAAGGTCAAGTAGCAAAGTAAGCTTTAATTAACTCCATAAAACACTCACTTTTTGCTCGGTGAAAGACCTGAGCTTCAGTCGCAGGGAATCTTTTAAGTGAAGTGCCCTCACTAAAGAACACTCACGTTGCTGCTGTTGTTGTTGTTGTGGTTTGAGTGTCTGGGAGATAATTATAATAATGATAATATCCACAACAACAATAATGATTATACCTATCATTATAATATCTATGGAGAGCGTTAACCAGTAACAAATAAAGGCCAAATGTTCTGGACTAATGGGAAAATCTTAATTTTTAAGACATTTTAATCTTAAATTAAGTAATCTTGAAGAGTATTCCTGCTGTAATTCAAAAATGGACGGCGTTGGACAGACAATATCAGCAAGTTTGCACTTGAAGGAGAAGATACTTTCAATAAACAGACGCGCTTGCATCGAAAATATGAGTATCGTAAGTTTTAATTGGTTTTAAATGATTACGTCTTTTTACATGTATAAATGATTATATAAAATAACAAAATTGTAACACCAAATTGTGACTAAAAGAACAATTTATTGGTGTCCACGTACAATATTATATGCGACCATGAACGTCGAATTCAACTGATTTGGTGAAAACTGAAGGGAACAGAGAGGGGATCGATGCAATGAATATGCACATTTAATTTACAAGAAACTTAGAATTTAGAATTTGTCAAGGGCGTTTTCGTGCCGCAAGAACTGCATGCAATTATATTATGATATGGTTAACGTTCATTCTTGGAATTATGCAGTTTTTATAATAAAAACTTTCCTGTTACTTCCTTACATAGGCGTCATTCATGTAGGAAGCTTTAAAATAATAATATCGATCACACGCTATTCTGCTTGGCTATGCCTGCATAATGAAATCTACGTCGCACGTTTTCTTTATGATACTAATCAACGATTCAATGATAACTTAAGTGTTACAATCTACTTTTACATGCACGAAGAAATGACGACAAGGCACTGCTAAATGAACAGAATACAAACTTCATTGCCATGAAACCACTTCTTATATAGGTATATGAAGCTTTATTGGTCTATTTGTAACAGTCGATTTCAAAGTTAAGCATTTTTCTGGGTAATTGCGTTATCTAAGTCTGTATGATCCCCCCCATAAGTTATCTTATAATATATTATATAGTATTATAATTATTTAATATGATTCTTTAATTATTAATATAGGAAAATGGTAAGAAGTAAGTGTACAAATATCACACATTACTAGACTTTAACATACTACTACTCAATTTATAATTATTGTGGCTTAATTATTATTACTGAGATTGATAGTTCTCCGCTTTCATCTTGATTTCAAAGCTAAGGAGAAAATTGAAAATGTATGCGAGACCCTATCCCTCAGCAGCACTCCTTTTCATGCACATCTGCAACAATACTTCATGACATTATTTCTCCACTACGTATATATTCAGTTCTGCCGGGAAAAGCTCAAATGGAGAAAATTACACATAATAATGGTTTGTACATGAAAAGTGATGGACAAAAAAACTTAGAGCTATTACGTCTTATAAAGTTAGGCATCCTGCAGTTTTGTTTGACATCAAAGTTGTTATTATTACCTTTATCACGCGCAATTGTATAACAGCTTTTGTGTAGCATGAGAAAAAATAAATAAAGGTCTTGCTTTTTAAAGAGTACCAAGATCCCCCGCTGATGAAGCAGCACTTTGATGCTTTTATTTACTTTATACGTGGTTGCTCACTTAACTTCTGACACGAATAATTTGTTTGGAAATTACGTGCCCAACAATTTTATCATTTTAGTGTTGATTATTCTTCAAGTAACTTTTATAGCTACATGAAAATATATCAAGATAACTCAACTAAGAAATCTAACAACTTATTAGATGTTTACTGACCCTCAGCCATAATACAGCTGCATAAGGTGCATGATTTTAAGTATGGCAAAAAAAATTGTAAATTTTTTTCTACCGACAAACTGAACACGAAAGAGAAATTGAAAGAAACTATTTCAAATTACAAAGATTGTTTGTCCTACAAGGGCACTTTTAACTACAAAAACAAAATAATTTAAAATCAAATTAAAGCAGCTTCATTCGTGCAGTGCGAAAATTCTACAGCGTTACTCGCGTCTTGCTCAGCCCAAAAAATACTACGAATTATCACCACTTGGTATTCATGAGATGTTAAAATTAGACATTAAAGAATTGCGTTGTTTTTGGATTTTCATAAATTGTTTGACAGGCTAGGCAGGATAAAAATAATTAGGAACTCGAACCACAAAACCATCGATCATCAAACAATCTAAGACAATGTTTAATGCCATCTATAGTCAATTGTGTTTGCTCGGAAAGGACTGCATGGAGAATTACATATATTTGTTTGCATAAAGATGTTTGTACACTGTCATTTGAACAAGCGGACGAATTTATCTGGCCGTATCCGTAAACAGGTTTCTAGCTACATGTGGGTAATTAATGTTTGTTCAGTAATTGAGAGAAATCCATTTCCAAATGGTTGGCCACATGAGATGCGTAATTTCAGAAGCCAGAAATTTATTTTGCTGTGAAGGCATTCATGAAGAAGAACTCAAATGTATAAGGACAGTAAAGATCACAATAAAATAAACAGTCATGCAGTATTTTGAAGCTAAACTCTAGTTTGCGTATTAATCAAAATCATCCTAATACTTGCCCGCAGTTAAGAATAAAGAAACAAAAACGTAAAGAAGGCCGTTTCCTCTTCAGCTTGTTTCATTTCGTTTTAATATCACGTATCACGCAGGGCAAAGTGACAGGCGAGTAGTGCTGCTTTATGCCCAGCTGCGAAGTCAAACAACAACTGGTTATAATAGGTTGCAATAGATTATAAAAGGTTACAACCGATAAATGGGTGATAAATGGGCCAAGAAAACTGCATTTGGGCGGTTTCGTATAGTATACTGCTTGTGGCTATATAGCTCTCTTCGTGGAAAGGTACACACATCTGACTGTAGCTCAGTATCTTATCTGCCACAACTATTGCTACAAAAAGTAGACCCTACCGTTGAGTACCGTCTTAGCCACGATCCACAGGAACACTACATTCGTCTGCAACGAAAGAAAAAGCCAAAGACAGTTAGGCAAGCAAAACCAACCTAGAAGTAGTTTTCAAGCGGTTACAGCAACCTATAGATACTCAGCTGTCACTCTCGTACACAAACGATGCAGTTGGCATATATCGAATTTCAATATAAATTTTCGCTACTAAACTAAGTAAGCTCAAATGCACTTAATCACTACAGTTAAATGCGCAGGAAATCCAGTTATACACTAAGGACTGTTACGCCCGTCACAATAAAATTATCTTGGGTATCATAAGCACATATAAATTATATAAATCAACTTCCTTTACAATTAGAAACCATGTACTTACTGTAAGTTGCCATTCGTTATTAGTTTTTCCTATTGTTAGTTTTATTGCTTCTTACTCAATATATAAGCTAATGTTGCGATGATTAACAAGCTACTTTAACAGAGAAGTGCATATAGTATTATAATATTAGCCTTTAAATTAAAAACTAAAACAATGAATGACGCAGCTAAAATGCTAAAAAATACATTTTTGTAAAAGTGCAATAATTATAGACAAACTGAGAAATGAATAAAATAATGAAAAAGCGTCGAAAGTCGGGCGTACTAGGAATTCAATAAAATACCATTTTGTTAATTTATAAAACAAACTTTATTAAAATCACAAATAAATAAAATTTGCTTTTACAGTATAAATTAGTGAAATTTGCCTCCCAAATGCAAGTTTTACTTGAAAAAAAATACATGTCATAAAAACACGCGAAAACAAGTGAGTTTTGAGAAAGTAAAATCAGCCGATAATTTGTAATAACAGTCCAGAAATAAGGTAATAGCTTCGTGTGCGTATCGTGAAATTTCGGGCAATTATCTGATAATATAATAATACCGTTTCTCTTCTATATTGACTTCCGTCTCCTCTATCTCTCTCTCTGTTTTTCACCTCATACCTAAGATCTACTGGTATTGCCCAGTGCTATTGAAAATACATGCAGTGCAAGCCAAACAATTTTTATTCCTCAATCTTAGGGATACCCAAGATACCTAAAATGAAAGAAACATTTGGCTGCTGCTGGAAAAGATGCGGAGTTCTCAGGCTGATTTGGCATTGCTTGGTAGCCTTAAGGCAGGCTTAGGTCGACCTTGTGACACAACGCAACTGAGGACTGGGCAGCTGGCGCATACGGTACGCCTCTAGTTCCGAGTATATCTTATCAACATATACAAGCTTACGAAGCAACTCTACGCAGCGCAACTGATTTCCAGTGAGTTGATTCTGTTTTACTCGCGGCATACGGTATCCAATAAGTTTTAACCTGAGCATTGTTCGACAATGATTGTGGTCTGGTCACCTGGTTTGGTCCTAGATTTTTTCATTCAAGTGCACTCAGTCTTGTCGACCTGAGCAGTTTTGCAGCAGCTGGACCTAGTTGTTACTCGAAATCAGTCGCACGTGTGTCTCTGACAGTTTCCTGTCAGTTGAGGCGAGTGGCATCGCTTCGCAGGTCGACCCAAGCTTAGCTTTACAAACCGTTAGATGTGCTGTATAAATTATTGATATCTTTGTTTTTCGTGTTCTATGTTCCGCCCTTCATTGCTTTTTAATTTTATCAGTTTATGCCTAATTCCTACTTTATTTACTTATTGAGATACAAGCGTCAACTATGAAAATGTAGTTGGCATAAATGATCAATATTACGGTAACTTTAGGGTAATATACAATTATAGATCTACATTGCACCATTATCATGTTGCGATCAAAGCATACTGTAAGGAGCTTACTCAGAATCCTAAAAGAACACCTAGCAGGAACAAGCGCAGCAAAAGTTAATCCTCTTAACATCGCTCATGCTAGCTTTTCTGCTCTTCAGGATGAAATGCTGCGATTTCTTGCCATTTCCTATTAGCCACTATGTCAAATATGTGACTTGTTCCCATAATTAAATCTTTTTTTCTTTTAGAAATCTTTTGTTTTAGTTATTTATCAAATCATAAAATGTTAACCATCGTCGTTTTAATATCCCAATGTCAGTGCGTTCGCACACCTTGTAAGACACTTGAGACTCTGTGTACGAAGCTATTTTTCTTGATTTTGCCCCTGGCACAGGTAAAACGTGAATAGAATTTTTACTACTATAATAAGTTTTAACAAACTACAATTTTTAGCCATTTTGCGAAACCATGTGACAGAGAAACAATAGTTAGTGGTATTCATAAAACTGCGATATTTTGCTGCCATCTATTGCAAGCAGAATCAAATGTAAGTTTTTGACGTAGCAATTGTAGTAGTCAACAATCACATGCGTAATTTAACTTTTATTGTGGATAATTGCGAATAACTAACATATCCACCTGGATATTTTACTGAATTGTATTAGAAATGCCAGCAAGAATGACAAATTGCAAAGGCGAGTTTCTAAATTCACAGCACAAAATCTTTCAGCTAACTCAACATTCCTTGCAGCAACCGCCATCTACTGACGGATCTGGCCACTATTGAGAAGCAGAGTCTAAACGGTAACTCTAAATGCTTCAGCCTGATTATGATTTTTGGGAAAAACTGATAACTTAGTAAACTCAAGCACCGATCAAACAGTTTACTGATTTATGTCAAACTATGCGCTAGGCTGATTCTGGAAAAGCTAACAGAGAACTGTACGCTAGGCGCAGTTAATAATACATAATAATTAATGTGTATTATGTGAACGCAATGTATATATAAGCAAATACAAAATGATACAACATTCTGCTCAGCATTTGAAAAATCAACGTAGGAGGCACAGAGAAGGTCAACACTTCAATAAAGTTCTGTACAGAAAAATAGAGAGCGTCACGCATGTAAGAATGGTAATCGCACGTGTTTAAATTAGCGTTCGAAATTGTATATACAATTCATTTTTTTAATGTTCTTGCCATCTAAAACATGGCAACATTTATAATTATTATTGTCCGACGAAAAAATTTTGATTCACTTAACTTACATCTGAGGTTCCACAACGCAAGAATTGAATCCAAACCAAGACTGACTCTGATATCTGGTCAAATGAGTGGAGTTCAAAATTGTAATACACATTTCTTAAAAACAGTAACGACATTAAAACTCTTCCAGTGAACAACCGATGTTACTCCTCTAATTACTACAAGTTTATCAAAAGTAAGGCTCCTCAATTTATAAAAGTAAGCTGCCGTGTTTAAAAACTATTGTTTATAAACAATGCACACTAAGTTAAAAAAACAAAAATAATGGTTTGATGATCACGTGTAAACACTAACATGTGTACACTTACCCATCATCCTTTGATCTTGGCAGTTTTGGTCCTATCTTGAGTTGTATGCGTACAATTGGAAGACTGTGTCTCTTTAATTGCCACTGTCTAAGATTCTTTATCACCAGCCGCCCTTCCTCCTCGTATATAGGTCCAAAATCAGAAGCTCTACGATAGCCGCTCCCCATGAATAAGTCGGGCTTCAATGTGTCTGTCTAATGAAGAAAATACAACTTACATTATTATGTTGAAAGCTGCCATCCTAAACTTATAAGACAACATTTTTACCTACTAACATTATTTAACAAACGACTTTAACACGGTGCGCTAACTGGTGACTTTAACTTTAGACAATGCAAATATGAGATGTAGACAAAATCTTGATAACTTTAGTTCTGATTTTCTCAGCATCCCACAGCTAACATTTTTGTAGTCATTGGAGTAAAACATGCACTTAGCAACATTCGCCACTAAACTAAACAATAAATTTATAGCTGCTTGTTTTCTTCAGTTAAATTCGTTTTGAACTTATTCGTTCCAATGATACTTTGTAGTTTAGCGCATGTGTAATTTAAAATATTTGCTTTGTTAAGCAACACTGCTGCCTGGCCAATCAAAATCCCCTTAGTTTTTAGGAATACAAGAAATAACAAATTTGTGAACTTTGTTTAACGCACCACAAACAGAAGCAACATGAAAGTTTGCAGTGCTAACACACCACAAACGGGTCTTACTTGGCTATTTACAAATTCGACACACCAGAAGCAGTTTCATTGTTATAAAGAATGAATTATAAGAATTGTTATAAGGATATTGTTCTTATTACAAAAAATTTAAAAACGTTACTAGAAGCCTTTTTCTCGCGAAACGCTCGCACAGTGCGCACGTGCATCTTAACTGCTTTATATTAACTACCTAACAAAAACTTCTAGAAATTGATCAAGTATTATATAAATTGTTGCCTATTTGATAAAGCGGCAACACATCCAATCAATCAAATACATATAAATCTTTAAATAAGTAAATTAAGACGTACGTAGCTAGATTAAAATGTGAGATGTTACAAAGTTGTAACTTCAATTAGCAAGGTTTTAAGTTAGCTAGGTCACTCTAAGTTATAGAAGAGTTACTTCTGAAATAATGAACAAAACGTATTGCCATTATTTTCACAAGAATAATCAATTCATTAAAGCTGTCATAGAATGTTACGCAAAATACGTACTGTTTCATTAATGTTTCATTAATTAAGCACTAGCTGCATCTTTAATGAGCTCCGTTTACATCAACTGCGGCATAGTTTCGTTAGAAGCCATGGAAATAATGTTCCGCAATGATTTTATGAAATATTTGAAGGTGAAATAGCAAAGCGAAAGTGTCTCGCTGCAAACGCAAGAAAGTCATTTTTCTTCCACTAATTAAATCAGGGAAGAATCGCCAAGCCCCGTGGAAATGAAAATTAGATCTAATTTAGAAGCAAGCTGAAAGAGCTATTATATGTCTACAGCAAGGAAAGGGTTCACTGCATTCTGTAAAATATGTATCATTCCTCGCTGGACAGAAAAATTGTTTCTTTTAAGGTGATTGCATCGGTTACCTTAGCGATAACTAGCTTTAATGGTTTAAGAAAACATCAACAATATTCTGCGTAGTAGTAATGCAGGAAATCAACTAAATAAACCACCCTAATATATATTGACGTGGTATATTTACTTCTGTCCATCGACCTGTTCTGGATCTATAGCGATTTCAGCTTGAATTTGAGTGAATTTAAAAAAGGTGAAAATAGTTTTTTAGCAGTGGTACTAACAAACACACTGCTACTAAGGAGTATATATATCGAATCACAAGTTCTTCAGTCGAACAAAAAACAGTTGCCTAATGTATTTACTCTTTCGATTTTGCCGTCATCAGTTCACGATAATTTTGACATCCCTTATTCTGTTCCTATATAAGGCTGTACTTTCTAGACTGTTGGCAAGTGTTGTGTGACATTTTTGCCGATGGGCTCGACCAAATCGCTATTCTTCTGGATGTTGTTAGGAGATGACCTTTTGAAAAAAAGCCTAAGCTCTGTGAATTTGTAATGGATCGTCATAAAAGCTTATAGGAATATCCCAGAACGAACTCTGCTTCGAATGACAGAGTCGGATTTTCGATCCGCCATTTCGAATTAAAGATGGCGGCGGTAACGCAATTTTCAAAAAGCCCAAGGCTCCACTAATTCGCAACGGATCGTTATGAAACTCTACGGGAATGTACAGAACGATGCATCGATCGCCAGAGTAGGATTTTCAGTTTACTATCTTAAGTTCAAGATGGAGGCATCGACGTCATTTCTAATCCGCGATCTTGAGTTCCGCGAGTCCCTCGACTAATAATTCAACTTCAAGTCAAACTTGCTTGGTCAGTAAGCTATGATACAGTCTTCAACTTATCATTAGTTCCTCTACTTCAGTATAGACGAGCTACTTAAATTTGTTTTATAACCTTGCCACGATAATTACATCTTGCATAAAAGATTTTACATCTATTAAAGTGTATTTGACGTAAGTTAAAAGATTTTGTTAGTTGCTTTTTTTAGCGTAAAAAATTAATTCTAATGAAATATAATGGATGGTGATGATGATGATGATGACTAATCTTTTATTTTAAAATACATATTTACATAAATGGGCTTCTAGTTACAAGCAAACAGATGGCGTTATGCAGTCATCAAAAATAGACTGCATCACTTGCTTAGTACTTCTTTCACATGCGTCTCTTTACAATTAGTTTTTAGACACCCGTGTTGTATATCTAGTTTTTTCCTCGTTGAAGAGTAAATTTCTGTTCGAAGCTCAGTGAAACGTTGTATACAAATGCACTTGTCAAAGCTGCAATGCCTTCTATGTCGGGAAGATTTCCAGGCATATACATATACACTTTAGCTGAGCACAGACGAAATATACCTGGAAAACCAAGTTTCAGTCACCTTATTCTAGTATTGGCGACCATGCTTGACTACCCAATCATCCCATTTACATCCCAGGCTTCTTATGTTTGGATGGAAATTTGCAATTCCTGATATGTTTTTATATATGTAGTTTCTCATATTTTTAGATTAAGAAGGATTATTATTGCGAATTGATTAGGTGTGTTAAGGGTTGGTATTACTTGAATTTTGCGAGTAATGTTTGCGCAATTTTAAATTTGCCACAACAATGTTATTTCAACTAAATTTGAAGATGGTTAACCATATTGCTGAAACGTAGCTCACGTATAATACGATGTTTTCATGCAGAAATATACTTAAGTTTGTGTTTACTACAATTTTAGTCTTTGTTACATAGGTATAATCTTTTAGAATTTGAGCACTTTATGTCAATACTGATAATATCTTAATACGACAGTTATTTCTTGTAATTTCCTCAAGTCTCGACTATGAGAAGGAAGTGCAACTTTTTTATTCAACGTAGTCTTGCGTTTTCTTTCACTGCCACAAAATGATGATAATTTTTGTTGTTTTAATCAGCATGAGCTGCAAATCCTTTTAATGTTGTACGTGACAAAATAGATTGTTCTGTGAACATCCACTAAAATAAGCATCATGTCATAATGCGAACGTCACCATTAAATGGACGCTGGCTAGCAGAACCTCCATCAAACTGACTTGCCTGTCAACATCTGAAGCAAAACAGAAACGAAAAGAGAGCTGTTTCGCACAGATATCGTTCGACGCCAGTTTTTATTTGCCATAAAACAATCCTAAATAACTTTCGAAACACTGTTAAATGAAACAGTGAATTATCTCGACTGGTGCAGGTAATAAATTACATTGTGTAAATACAAGCGAGAGCTCTTTCGTTTGGTTTAGCTAGAGTGTTTACAGTCAAAGGCAAGACAGGAAACTACTTGCATTTCCAAAGTCTAAAAAAGTATAAAACAGGGTAGTAGTAGTAAATTTATTGACTGGTGACAGTCCAGTCACAACAGTTACAAATAATTTCAAAAACTGCAAGCTAGGTAACATAGGTTAGTTATACGGAAATATGATCACTTGAAAATGTTAAAACACTTATAAACAAAAATGTACCAGATTATGTTGATCTAAACTGTTACATAATAACTGTAATTTACTAAAGTCCATATTGTTATAAAATTCCTTAAAAGTTCGCCCAGTTTTCACAAAATGACATAGTACGTTTTCTTCATCCTGACCTAACTCTTAATAAACACGTAGTACTAATTTAATATGCAATAGTAGTAATGTACAGTTAAAGCATGCAGATTTTTTTACTTTGTTCACCCTTATTCTAGTGTACAGGACTCCAAGAGAAACTTTACGAGCACGACGGACAGGCCTTCTTTTAAAATTGAGAACTTACATGAGTTATTCCCCAACACCTAAGGTTTCTCTAATAATGTTCATTGAATAACATTAAATTATGAAGTTGCAGTTTAGTCCTCTTTGTAAATTGTGATTAACGGAACATCAATAAGTAATTTTGGTTTGTGACTAGGAATGCATTATTAAACAGAAGCTTAAGTGAATCTATACATTCAGGAGCCACATCGGTGCACCAACTAATTAAAAACTTATAATATGCATAATTGAGAATTTCAGTAAAACACAAACACTGCAATAAAAAAATAATTGAAACTTCGTCAAACATGACAAACAACCTATAGCGTATCTACAATTATTAAACTTTTTAAACCAAACATGGCCGCGAGAAACTAAATCTAAAAAAGAAAGCGAAAAAAACTTCCAGACTTAGTTCTCATATTTGCATGTTGTTACAAATGCATGTAGAGTAGCTATCACATTATATCTAAAAACTACCGAACACCGAGTATTAAAAATTTAATAATTTAGAAAAAAGTTTTTGTTATAATACTAATATATGGGGGTAGGTATAGATATGTAAGGCAATATCGATTGTTTGTCTATGTATTACAATAACACTGCATAAGCTTAGGCAACTCATCAAAGGCGGGAAACCTGTCTTCCAAGCGACTTTTAATGAATACCATACATCCATTACCACTTTATTATGAGATACTGCTAGGCACACAAGAAGCCACGGCTTAATCCAACATCCAGTCTTTGTAATATTTATTTTGCTTCATCAAGCTCCCCGAAAATGCGGCGTCCATTACTGATTGCTAAAGGAAATCTTCCTTTGATCATGGCAAAAGCTAACCTAAGATATAACAAATTCACAACCAGTTCTAAGTAGTTCGATTAATATGCACTAATCTCTGGAAACCTATTAAATCCTCGCTAGACTGCAATTAGAAACCTTGAACTGCAATGAGTAGAGATACTAGAGCACTGTTCACACGAAATGAATCACCCAATTGCGTATTACACTGACGCACTCACACAATCAGTGATAAGGTTGAAAGTTGCGAAGCCAGGGTTATGAGAGGCTAATAGATTTCCGAGCGAAAAATCTCGAGTTGGTAAATTTCTCGGCTGATTTCACCGGATTTCCGCTTTGCTGGGCGAAAAGAAATTCGCACTTCTGATAAGATACGTTTGCGTTGGATGTTAAAAAATGAGCTCAATATAGCATGTGTTATAATCCCTTTATCCATAAAACATAATCCTTTAATATATGCATTGCTTAGCCAGCTCTCAAGGAGAAAGATAAGTGGCAATCATCTCGCAGATCATATCATAATGTAAACATACTGACGCTATGATACTACATACACATGCACGTATACAGATATCCGCACAGGTATGAATACATTATATAAAATGAATATATATACATATGTAAGCGTATCAAATGCTGACAATTAACCCTAGACGGATGTGCATGAAGAAATTAAATTCTAAAAAAAATCATGCAGATGTGAATACAGGGATGTAAGTTTTTTATGTGTATCCACTGCAAGTCTACAATATAGCCTCAAATTGTCAGCGTATTGCTTGTGATTGACACTAACACCCTACATATCAGGATTTCGAAGCATTAAGGTATAAATAATAATGGTTACAAACTTAAAATGACATAATTTTATTAGTTCTTCAGACATCAATGCAACATATGAAGTTAGTATGTTTGATACCTGCAAGTTGCAGTTCTTTAACGTCGTGACATTGTTTTAATAAACGTATATTAATAAGAAGGGGTGGAAGCTTATGGATTGGGGATGACGTTTGAACATCGAAAATGAAAATATGAAAACAGTGCGCTATTTCCTTTTCATTTACTACATTACACACCCAGTCCAGTGACACCCCCCCCCCCCCACATCTCCGCCGGTAGATCAAATTAGGCTTATTCTAGCAGAAAGAATATAACTCAAAAAATGTAAATTCTTTTAGGTATCAATTAATTCCAGCAACCAATGCGTATGAGCTTAACTAGTTCTAAATTGGGAAATCCTTTAGCCTAATTGTAAAAACAATTATTCAGCAATGCAGCATAACTCCCTACACTAATAACTAAGTAAATACAAAAGAACTTAAAATTTAAAAATAGCTTAAAAATTTAAAAAAGAGGTTACTTGACTAGCTTGCTAATGTGAGTGAGTGAGTGAGAAAATATTTATTAAAGCAGCATGTTTGCATGCATCATACATTAGATTTACAATCATTTTGACTGTTTCGTGTACGACAAAAATTTAAACGTAAACCCAGCCATTTAGGCTTACAAGTCACTGCCTGCTAAGGCCTAAATATTTTCGTAATGTCGGCTTAGACGATCCGACTTTCATCGACTTTGTCGGCCGTCAAAATCGGACGTTGCTGGATGCAGTCGGGCTGGTGCCGGACAATGTCGGATGTTAGATTTACACGATCCTACTTCTATCCGATTTTCTCGACCGACAAAGTCAGCAGAATCATCCGACAGCTTGCATTTGCGCGGGAATTTAAACATTTCTGCGTTTCGTTCACGTGCGAGGTTATTTTCATGATTGTAAAGTGAATAAATAGTCTAACGAAGACAGCTCAGAAAACCAAACTTCAAAAAGCAGCTCTTCTAGCAATAGTGTACATTATGCGAAAAAGGATGAAACAAAGAATGACAAGAGTGGGTGTGAGAGTGGCTACAAAAAAAACACACTAGAGCATATCTGTGTCTTCTCTAAGATTTGTACGTGCACGATCAACAGAATTTATCAACAAGAAAATTATAGAAACTTTCCTAGAATAGCTCCCGAAATTTTGCTGAACTATTGCAGTTAGTTGCTGTCCTCATATCCAGAATGGATACAAATATGAGAGAAAGTGTTTTACCAATAATTTCACTAACAATGGGGTAAATAAAAATAATACAGCAATTAGTGCAACAGGTCTAGTGCAATTAAAATGCATTTACCTGATCTCTTCAGCAAAGCAAAATGTCTGCCAGTGTTTTGTCGCGACAATCTCTGTTTTTATACTGTTTACATTTTGTATTATATAAGCATTCGTGCTTTCTATTTGAACCTGTTAGATCTTCTATTTCCGTAGTGGACCACGGCCTGTCGTTGACCATTCTTACACCGCATTGTCTATTCCTATGCCTTATTTGTATTAAAACTAAGTCTATAAAATGTCACGTGAACGCAAGAATCGTTACTATTAGCTGCTATCCCAGAAGTCGGAAGATCGTCGGATGAAAAGTTGAGCAATTCCCGACTTTCATCCGACATCGTCCGACAAGTCGATTTACACGATATCCGACAAGTCTGTCCGACACTATCCGATTTTGTCGGACCACTTTGTCTGACTGTGTAAACGATTCATCCGACTTCGTCGGACTTCATCAGACAATCCGATTTTGTTGGATTGTGTGAACCGGGTATAACGTGTACACTGTACACGTGACAAAAATTTATACGGGTCATATGATTTATACACGGTATAAAATTACCTTACAATTCTGTAAAAGTTTACACACTTATTGCTTACAGATTTCTTTTTGTCTCTCCAACTAACAGTTTTTCATAAAACGAGCAAGGGTTCTAGTTAAAACATCAGAATTCATAATGAAAGCAAGTTTTTCAGTATTCACCAGTTTCTAATATTGACCCATGAAAATCTCTAAAATGCAGAATAATGCAGGAGACAATTTGTATACAATGGAACAAATGGGATTAATGAAAATCTTAGTTTTTTTATTGATACGTATGTGATAACATTATTTACCAATAGTAGTTCCTGAAATTTGTAATCTTTACTGTAATTTCGTTACACGTAATGCTTTGCGGTACAAGACTGGGCCCTCTATAACACTCATTGCCCCAGGGCGTCGTCCCGACTGCATCCCCTACTCGTAGGCTATATTAAAAATATCGATGAATTAATGTGGCTCTCGACAATAGCAGCTAAAGAGCGCCTGTAATGACAATAATGAATATATTTTTATCTGGCTAAAAAGAAATGAAGGAAACAATTATTTCGGTTATTTTCCTCCTACCTGTGATAAATGCACGTGCTACATGTAGCTAATTTATTAACCGTTAATGTCAGTGAGATTTTAAAGCAGGTGTTCGTGTCTCTCATGTTAGAATAATCATGAAATCAAGTCTCCAAGGCGCTATTTGTACCACGGAGCATTAATCTCCAATGGAATACTCCGTGATACGCAAGATGTCTGTGACGCCGGGTTTTACTTTGTTGGTTTTCTGTTCCTTATTTAAGCCAGATTTTCTTCAACAATTCCCAAACTAGTACTCCTAGCCGAGCGGAGAGGTAGTAGTACACAGATGTTAATAGTTTAGAAACTGAATCAGTTTCTCATAGGTACCTCTACGGGGCGTACCTTGAGATAAAAGATGTGGGTTCGAATCACGAGTGGGATCTTAAGTGTCGGCCTTGAGTTGCTGTTATTGTGTTTAGCTAACAAAGTGTGAACTATTCATAATATTTTCACTATTCAAATACCTTTTAAACGTTCACAAAGAAACGCACTCCAAGATACATATTTTGTGTATAAAGAACAATCAAAATTTAATTAACAAATTTGTGATGATATGATCAAAAAGATAATTTTCAAAAGCAATCAGATAAATACGAGGCAAAACCCAACTAAAGATAAACAAATTAAATTCTAATACACTAGGTACTCACTAATTACCCTTTCCCTGGGAGGTGCACCGAAAAACCTGTCCACGCTGAGATGGTTTACTGTCCATTAACGTCTTGGCATGCCACATAATCACTGGTGACGTCACTGGAAACGAAGTGTGCACTGTCCCGTCTATGAGGTAGGTGAGATGACATCGTGAATGGTTTAACTTTCTCAGAGGCTAGCGTCAGGTAAATTTATGCAGTGATATTCAGTCCAAACTTTCCACATGAACAGTAGTAACTCCATAACGGCTTAAGCAAATTATCCCCAGTATCCATTTGGCTGTAAACTCCGATGGTACACAAAATGTATCACAACGTATCTAGACTGCTCGAAAACGTTACTGTCCTTTAACTGTAATCACAGCTATATATAATGCTAAATGCCAAACTGCAACACATTACATAGTCTGCAGGTAACACGTACAGAGCAAACGTCTTTACTTCATAGCTATAGACGTGCCGACTGAAACCGTCGAAATAAAACTAGGACGACAACCTGGTTTCCAACTTATGCACTTGTTGAAGGATAGGTGTGTGGCTTTCCCATCCCGCAGTACTTACAGTACCTATTCATAATACTAGCTAAACATTCATGTATAGTAAACTGTTCATAACAATGTCCCCTTTATTTGACACTTTGCATAATACCTTTGACCGTGTAACAAAAGTAGTTCTACTATAAAGCAAAAATCCTGAAATTTCATTTCATTTACGACTCCGAGCCCAGGACAGTTAAAAGGTGGCTGAATTCCCGATTTGTTGTTGTTCGTAGTTGTTGTTTAAGGGCATGATATGACATGTACATTGTAAAAAGCTGCAAGCAATGATAGTTGTTTCGTTTTGCCCACAGTTAACTAATGAATCCTAGCAGGCACTTTTCGTACGCGTGTCCACGAATGCCACAGACTTCCAATTTTAATGGGTTTCTATAAGTTTTATAGTAGTTATCAGATTAGCTTTCTGTTTTCGATTCCGAACCTGTCTGTAGTTTTATTTGTCAATTGTATGTCAGTTGCAAGGTCTGTTATTCTGCCAGGTTTCTAACTGGCTGTCATAGAAATAGGCAACACAGAAATAAATTTTTAGTCGAAAGGCAAGCTAAGCCGATTGTTGAGTAACAAAGACACAAATTACATACACAATATGAACAATTACAAATATTGCTTCTCTAGCTAGGATTACTGCTGCTCTAACTTTTGACTCGAAATTTCATATTAAACCAATAACTATAACTAATTTACTTTTATCAGCAAAAGCATTTTACGCTTTCGTAGGTTGGGTAGACTTTAGAAATACGGAACTTCAGCTAGTAACTAGCAAATTACTACCTCAGGCAAGAAGCCAGTCACTTCAAAAATCAGCCAATAATCGCTAGCAGCCCTGATATTGTCTGAACGTTCTGCCGATGACCTGTTAGCATTATAGTTTAAACAAATTTAACCGGCGTTTCTTATGAACTGCAAGCAGCCAGACTGCACTCAGTCACACACAATGTGGTTGTTCAAAACGACTGCACACACACAGACGGGGGATGAATGAGGATTATCCTATTTATCCATATCAAGCACACCACAAGCACTTTGCAGGGAGAACTGAGCCAATGTACTCAGCAAAATTCCAGAAAAATTGGCCACGGACTGAACAAATTGGACTTTTCAACACTTAAGTATGTATTACGTGGAATGTTCGTGTACTACGGAACACGTCGTTTGACCAACCTAAAGCGGGAATGAAATAGTCTTTCAGTGGTTAATAAGCTTAGACAGGAAACGCTTAAAAGAAATTAACGGCTGGAGGCCTACACGTAAAAAGGTCTTTTTGTTGTAAATGTTAGTGCACTAACAAAGCTCTATCCACACTCGCATCATCATTGCAGAGCTGTACAATACTTAACTGTCGGTCGTACATAAGTTAGACTTAGGCACCAGAAAAGCCTGCTTTGTATTAATTCAACATCTGGCATAGCGAAAGCGTATTCACTTGACATTTTTTCAAAAAACAAACATGGCGTGAACATGGCAATTTACTTTCCCTACAGCTGGAAAAGTACACTATAGGCTTTACACAAAAACACTGCGAGTTTAAAAAGTAAAGTGCTAAGGAAATGATGAAATCAGTAAAACCCAACAAAAACGTCAAACATGGTTTCTTTCATACCATTTCGTGAAACATCATACTGTTAACAACCGGTAACAATAAATAATCACTCATGCACAACAGTTAGGGAACGCTGTCATATTAATAGCAGTGCATATAGCGTTTAAAACTCTGTGAATTTTATGCCTAATTCACCAAAATCTAGTTCGGTTTCGATCCAGTCCAGCGTTTACACTACATATAACGAATATGAACAGTCCCACACAGTTGCCGTTACAAGTATGAACTGCACACCGGATCAATTTTCCACGTCTACAAAAACCAAGATGTGCATCCAAATTTATCCTAGGGCTGATAAAGACTGGACATTTTAAGACTTTTAATAAGAGTCTGTAGTGGCAGCAATCTGGGTGATCAATTAGAGAACCAACCCAGTAGCATTTTTACGGTTTGAAAAGATTTATGGAAACGCAATTGATTTTTTCCATAGGATTAACAGTTTATAAAAATATTGTCACTAAAACCTGCTGCGGCTTTATATGCTCAATTTTTGAATGTTTTGCGAATTCATCTCATCAAGAAAAGATATACAGCTTAACTAGCCATTCAAACGGAACATCTTTTATACGTTTATTGATGGACCATAAATCTAAATTTTGTGGCTACTGCGGCGAGCTATAAATTCAGTCCACATTGTTAACTGTTATAAAATAACAGTATCGCGTAGCCTGTTATGTGTCACTAATTTATTTACGATAGCATAATAATTGGGAAAAAAACTGACAACCATATAAGCGACAAGAATATGCGTGGCTTCTTCATAAACTTTACGTAATCAAGAACTCGCAGAAGAAAAGTCATGCCATCTTTCCATAGGCGAATACGAGAAAATTGTTGGGCGCTGAGATAGAAGGTTACAAGAATATATAGTACAGAACACATAAATTGACAACGTTGCACCTTTCGTCTTGGCAGATGCCTAATGAAATGAAACCAATTCAATGAAACCAGAAATTGAGTAATTATCACGAAATAATAAACATGTAAGAGAAACGCGGGCGAAGGGTGTAGTCAGCGTGCAGCTAGAAAGTTACTCCCCAGCGTTTTTGGTAGCTGCAAGCCTGCAATAACAATGCAATTTTGGTTGCCATCACACTAATGGTCATGTAGTATAGTCGTTAAGCTGGACAAATATACAAAACCATGGGGAGAAAACTGGGCAAAATGGTCCAACGAGTTAAATGGCCCACTCAGTGTATTTATATTCTGCAACTCGGTCAGCAATTAGCTACCTACCTCAAGCGTTACTCATCAGATGACGAGACTTTTTCAGCAATGCAACAGAACATTGACAAGTTTTATTATTATGAACAAGTGTTAATGAATTTTTTTCATCCCAGCTGATCTAACGCAGTGTTGTGTTTATCGACCATTGTTGTGGAAATGCTGCAGTTTTTCGTATTTGAAAGGAAGCCAATGGAGAGAACAGTTCACTTTTCTAAAATGGATGAAATTCAGGACTGGTTTTTTAGAAAAAAATAGTTAAGTCAACTGAATTCTGAGGCAAAATGACACACCACACGGTACATCTAGATCACACAACTATTATAACCATTTTGGAAAGCTTACTCTATTTTATTCCGGTAATAGACAATAGAAAATGACAAACAGTTCTTTATAGGTATTTTTTGTTAATTTTCATAACTTCATAAAACATAGTTAATTTGAAACCTTCGATTTCTCCTTAGATAGGCTTAAATTAGGTACACTGATAACACTCTTTGGTAAACTATTCCACATGTCCACTACACGATGACAAAAGAACGGCCTCTTGCATTTAGTTCTTGCGAAAGGTTCGAATAGTTTCTTAAAGTCTTAAAGTGATCACGAGCTGATCGTAAAGATGAAGCTTTGAACAGTTTCGTACACGAAACACGATTATCTCCATTCAGGTGCTCACATACCTCATGTGCATCGGCTGTTTCTCTTCACTGTTGGAGAGTGTATACCTACATATCTCAATACGTAAATCAGCTGCATAACATAAACGCAGGCACCTATCTTAAACTTTTTGCCGTGTCTTGATGCCAAACTGTAGCGAGGAAGACCAAACTATACTTGAATATTCTAGTATGGGTCATACAAATCCGTTACGTAGCGTTAACAATTGGTTCGGCTCACGTTTAACAAAACATCGCTTGATCAAACCAATCATTCTCTTTGCCTCCTGAAGGTTTAAGGTCGTAAGAAACAATTGCACATTCACATAACATTTTTTGCCATTCACATAATACTGTGCTGGAATTTTTGCTTTGAATTGTAACACAACACATTTGTCAGCATTAAACAACAGCCATTTATCATACCAAGTCACTAACTGGAACAAGTCTTGCTGAAGGCGGAGTGGAATCAACTGTAGAAAGCACTTTTACGGTACACTTTAGTATCATCGACAAACATACTAATATCTGAAGTGATTGAATCTGGTAGATCGTTTACGAATAACAGAAACAAAACAGGTCCTGATATATATCCTTGTTGAACTCCACTTGTAACATGACTCCAATTAGAACATGTGCCAATTATAACCATGCGCTGTCTGCGAGACGCTAAGAAAGCCTTTATCCTTTTAAGAATACAATCTCTAACACCAGAATATTGTAGCTTAGCTTACAAATGCTTATGCGGCACAGTATAGATAGCTTTACGAAAAGCAAGGTATATCACATCAACACCTTCTCACAAGTCGTAGTCCAGTCATCAAGACGTTCAAAAAAATTGGTTGAGCAAGATTTAGATATCTGAAACCCATGGCTATATTGATTGATGAAGCTCTCAGCTACAAAAGCTCCTACAGCTCAGGTTCTACCTCTTCACTATTGTTACTCGATTGTTTTAAAGCACTGTTTTACTATGATATGGACTACTTTAATGCACGTCATTTGCATCGGCATTAGTGGGAAAACACTCGATTGTACTATTTTGTTTATCTGCACGGAATATTTTTTAGTACATTTCGGAATCCTGCAAACCGGAATCAGTATTCAGTGCAAGTCTTACTTAAACTGAATGGTGGAGGCGAGACCGGGACCTGACCCATTATCAAGACTGTGTCTCTAAGATGAGCCACTAAGATGAGACACAGAAGTGTCTCAGCCACGTTCAGATGTGTAACTCTGTGACGTAAACAGCCCAAATCAATACAGCTAATGACACTTTCCAGGGTGATGCTGAATGTTTAGGATGTTATTTTAACTTCAGTAGCCAAGACGACGACGCTACCTCTAGGCTGCATGCCCCATCTCGTTAAGAGGCATCCTACTTAAAATTTGTTTAACTAACTGAAAAAGGAGACACAAGACACTGAAAAATTGTGGTCGGTCCAATCAGGAATTGAGTACAGAATCTTGTACTCTCAAACACACGCTCTGCTGGCTGAGCTATTGCGGTCAATTAGCAGAGTTGGTCTGAATTTACATCATAGCAGTACACAATCAATCAGAGCACATACATGCACACGGGATCGAACTAAAGAAACCTTAAGCAGCTGCTCTCAAGTTCAGAGCTACATACATATTTTTGAACATATTCAGTGAAATGCGTATTTTACACACTCTAATCACAAATTACGAGATCCGTGGTTTGCTTACCTTTATAGCAGTCACAATAGGCCCGTTCTGCAATTCATTTTGTAATCACACCCTGCTGAAGTCCAAGCAAACAAACCATTAATATTTAACAGAGTTTCGACTCTTTACTAACCCTTGCAATATCACAACAGCCCAAGAAACAAAAAAAATTAATCCTGTATCCCAGAAAGGAAGAAAATTTTGCTTCGTCACTAATGCTAATTTTACTCACACCAAGATAGGAAATGATGGTAGATTTCAACTAAAAAGTCTAAATAGTTAAAACACAAGAAATCTTTTGTTCGACTTAGTCAGTCACTAACACTTTCAACTTAAGTCACTGTATATCTAACTATAAACAGTAGCATCAAACGGCTTCAAATCTGCGCACATAATCAACCAACAAAAATTACCTTGCGCACTCGAAGCTCCATAAAAGGAACGTAAATCATCCTATCGACTTCGCTTGCATTGTTGCAACAAAAACTGATCAAGCCATGTACAGAATAAAAGTTTCAGGTGGCAAACAAAAATAAATTGAAAATGTTTCCACAAGTAAGCTACCTATAAACAGTGATTATGACTATAAATAAACATTAATTATAACAAAATAAAGCCTGTCAATAAGTTATTTATAGAGAGGTAAGAAGATGGAGCACTTAGAAATCTGAAAGTTATAAATGTTATTATAAATTTCAATGGATATGCCCTCTGAAAGAATTATTCAATAAATCTTGAAAATTGTTGCATGGGTATAGTCATTCTCAATGGCTGCAGGCTTAATCAAAAATGAACGACCGTTGATTGAAGGCACCTGCTGCTAGGTCTGGAATATGGCATTTGAAATGCTGAAAGCGTAGCAAATAAAATCTGGCTTATAGTCCCTCGTAGTGGCTAATAAAACCAGGTTTCACTTTATGATGTAGAGTTTCTAGTAGGTTTGAATGAACTACAGTAAGGCTCTGGGGTGTGGGTTCCATATTAAGAGCAATATTGCAATATCATGAGACTGTATCGATGCTTGTTTGATGCCATTCAATTCGCACTCTCACAGAAAACTCATTTTCCAGTAGCGGCTTGTGAGGTGTCGTGGGATATGCGTCCGAACACTTAATTGAACAACAGTCTTTATCGAGCAATTTCAGTGCTCTTGATTCGAACTTATTTAATCAACAAGAGCGACAAATAAATTTCAACTCCAAGTGCCTTTAGACCTAATCAAGCGTTTGATATTTTCTGCTCGAGGAACAAAGAAACCCTTTAAGTTTCGTTGAAAATACAAACTGCTTAAACGCAAATCTTCTCAACGGACAAAGAAACTTAGCCACATGCAGGGCTTCAACACTAAGCAAATAACGACTGATGCCAGGTACTGAAAAATTCCATATCAGCCTGATTAAGTGATTGCCTTTTTACATTGTCTATAGCGATTGTATCTTTCTCCTTTTTGCCTTATTGTTATTGTTCTTCTCTTTCCCTCCTTTTCCTGCTTTCTTTCATTTTGTTTACTTTTTGTCTTACTCCCTTGCTGGGCCGTTTATTTCGCCGTGATGTTGGTCTCGTTCGTATAACACAACTTTAAAATTTACTAATTGTGACGTTAACAAGACAATGGATACAAAATTTTTACGAAAAATTGGATTCTATGGCAACTGAAAATGAGTGTCTGTAATCTGTTAACAACTAGCTACTATCATCATTTCAAGAGCAATAAGCAAAGATTAAGTACAATGTTAGTAATGTTAATGACAAATGAATCCGACGAAGATATATAGAAATATGAGAGATTTTTTGACGGTTAGGTGTTGTTTCAATAGAAAAAATCTTTGAGCAGGTGGCAGTGCATTTGCTGGTGCAATACTGCGCTCTAATTACATGCAGGTACTTTTAATAGTTTTCCACAATGAATTTCACAGGATAAAGCTAAATATACAAATACTAAAACGAGAGGAAGGAAGAGACAGAGGAAGTGAGAGGAAAAGAAAGAAAAAAATGAGAAGAAAGGGAGAGAAAGAAAGAGAAAGAGAAATAGGGGGACAGAGAGAGAGAGAGAGAGAGAGAAGGGGAAACAGAAAGAGAGAAAGAAACAGGAGAGAGAGGGGAAGGAGGAAGGAGGCAGAGAAGGGAAGAGAGAAATTCTATTGAAATAACGTAAATAATAATGTAAAAGCGGATCCATGACAATGGTAAATAGTGTTCTAAACGATATACTGACAGTTGGGCAGAAAAAGTTAAATGATCCAATGCTTCGCATTCCGGACTAGTTCGCTACTATTTCTACCACTGCTTTTAGTGTTCTTGTTTCTTCTCATTTTCTTCTTAAAAATTAAAATGTTTCTCACTTCCACTATACATGCCTATTAAAGTACATATGACACTCCATAAGAACGATGTATGTACCAAAATTAAAGAATACGAAGTTCGAGGTCCGAAACCAGGCTTACTTTAAGACCTTTTTACGCAGTGACTTTCTACGTCAACATTCAAACTGTCTCGAAAATATTCTTCGACTAGATAATTATTTCTAAATGTTCCGACTTTAGAAAATAAAAAACAAGACGTCTATTTATTTAAAGACGACGGTGAAAACTAAATGGTCTAATATATGATACTTTCTCTTAGAACTGGTCTCTACAGTTACCTCAGGTCTGTCTGTTTCACACTTTATGCCTGTTGATTCCTAATATTATTATTATTGATGAATAATAACGATGAATGCAAAAACACGGTTGCATGCCTTTCAAATGCAAACATGACTCTTAAGGAGGAAAGGGTTCAGTTTCGTACATCAGAGCAAAATCCTATACCAAAATCTATAGATCTGCTTGTGGTATTTAACAATGATTGCTAATGCATGGCATGAGAGCTTTCCAAGCTTGCATTGACAGCACCGCTTTATCAAGCGCCTTTAAGTGGATAAAGTTAGGGCTTGTGTTTTTCACACCTTAAACTGACAGGCGACTTTTACGAGCCGTTGTCGACATAAAACTTACGACCGGCTAAATTGGAAGCCTATACAAGTTGTAATGGGATGACGCGGCATAATCCGGATTCAAGTTTAGTTCAACTCGCTCTGCTATAGCGCCACTCATGGTGAAATGTGGATAAACCAGTTATGGCACAAGTGAGACCCTGTGCCTTGGTTGACCTCATCTAGAAGGAGTATCTCATTTAAAAAAATTAAGACATCTAAGAAGTGGCTGATTAGTTGGTAAATTGCTCTTATAACTGTTATTTCCACTAGCTATTGCTGGTACTCCGATTTGAAACCATTAAAAATATTAAACACATCACTTTCCCGTTAACATAAAAAAATTATCACATTAACTAGCTTGTTCACGTGAAGCGAAAGTTGCGAAACACATAAAAAATGTGTACAAAAAATGACCAGAAAACAGGAAAACAAAGACCACGAAAAAGTAGGCTAGCAGAAAAATCTTAAAAAGCTGATTTCGATTATTTCTGAAATGTTGTTATGAACTTGTTGAATAAGATAATGGCATGCATTCACATTACAATAGTGTTACAATAATTTTGGTGTCAAAATAATCGGAAATCGACAATAATGCTAAATGGATGGATGAATGGATTGATGGATGGATGGATGGATGGATGGATGGATGGATGGATGGATGGATGGATGGATGGATGGATGGATGGATGGATTGATGGATGGATGGATGGATGAACGGACGGACGTACGTACGGACGGACGGACGGACGGACGGATGGATTGATGAATGGAAGAGGAAGGGAGAGAGACACGGGTGGACGGACGGACTGACAGACAGTCAGATAAATATTTTATATCTGGAAATCAAATTTTTACTTGAAGCATTTGTATAATCGACGTATACCCGATGGTTTTATCAGCAGGCGGTAATGATTTTCAAATTGTACGAAACATCAGACCTAGCATAGCTGCACAAAGTATTTTCACAAATACACCAATTGGAAAATCTGTGAATCGATAGACGCATTTGGCTAAAAGTCGTACCAATCTGTAAAAATTTTTTTACTTAGGACATGATAATCACAAAAGATGCAGTCATGTGTCAGCCAACAAAAACCTGCAATATATAGTTAAATGGCCTATGCAATCATAAATGAAATTTACAGTTTTGAATAGTTCTCCATCAAATAAACTTGCAATGTTATTTTAATTAAGCGGGTACTGTGTGACCTAGAAAAAATGCTCTTCTGTCTGCATCTCTGTGCAAGTACACAACGTCCACTCACGAGGTAAATTTGCCCAACGGTCTATTTTTATAGCCATACTGTGAGATGACACCCTTATTCTTGTGATAATTTTTGTGATAAGTTTGTACTCCGGTAACTCTGTGTTCCCATACACTGGATGCACAGACAAGCTGGGATTTATTTCCAAAAAAGTATTTTGTACGGCCAGAACTTCGGACATATAGGTATGATTCACTGCATTCATAACACTATCTAAATACAAGTAATTACCCTTCCCTTTGTTTGTGCATCTTTACATATATTCCACATTTGACGCTGCCATACGACGTAACTTGACGCTGATTTACCAATTTTGAAACAATTACCAAATTCTAATAGACATACGTCATTTGTTTCGAACCCTCAGTAAAACTGTAATAGTAATGCACCATGGACCTCTCCAATTCGAGCACCACAACATATCTACTTCATCCAGGCCTTATTCAGACGGACGAGATCAACGCACATTCTAGAACCTTCCGTTTTATCCAAAATGGAATGTCTTAGTACTTAGTTACAAACCAGACAAATTTCGTCAAGTGTGGTTGCTTCGATTTAAATTTAAAACGTTCCCTAACAGCAGGACCAGACAACCCATCTTATTTAAAAACAACGCCCAAATAAGTGTTACCTCCGCAACTCACCACGCCCACATTGTTAACCACAAGATCTGCTCTCTCTGCCAGAGAACCGTTCACCACCGTAAATTTTGTCTTCTCTGAATTGATGACTATAACTGATACTTCACAAACAGATGAGAGCACCGAAAGTCATTTTTAGATGAGGCACGCAGGATATCATCCATATGCAGTAGACAATGAAGCCAACAAAGAAAGTCATCTATTCCACACACACACTTGTTTAACTCGTGTTTAACTTAACAATAAATTTAGATACAAAATTTTACAAATGACAAGGTAAAACGAAAGCAAGATGTTGGAGTTTCCTGGTTGTTGTAATAGTAGCTGTTCCTAAAATCATCCGTGTATCAGAATATAAGTATAAATAGCCGACACCGTGGCATATCCATATACTAAATCCGCCACGGTACCTTATTGCACCACGAAGCACTCTGTCGCACACTTTACTAAACTCGATGTAGATTATAAACAGCTTATTTTGGCACATTGCATAATCCATGAGTAACCGACGAATGAGGATATGCTGCAGGATTATGCTCCGCTGAGCGCCTGCTTGTTTCCATCAGGCCAAAGATATTTTTGAAGGCGTTGACAGAGCATGGCATCACACAATTACCGTTTAGCGAAGGTATTCATTGCTGGTATACCGCGGGTGTTGTCGCTGGACCATCGACGACTTTTCTTGAATTACTAGCAGTGAAGAAACCCGGCTGGTGGATGTAAGCACACCGAAACAACGTAAATATTGTCAGTAAGAAGCTTAGCCACGACTGATATAATGTATCTCAGGCATTTCTGGTGGAACCCCCGACAGCCCTCCATTTTGATCCAACTTCACAGCGGCGGTGGTTTCACACACCTCAATCAATGTAAAATCGTCATCAGTAGCAGACATATGGCAAATTTCTTGGCGCACTAATGCTGGATTTTGCTCGTAAAGGTTAAGCGTTCGAAACGAACCTTAAACTCCGACATGTATAAGAAAACATGTTTGGTAATTTTTGTTTTGTTGTCTAATGAGAATTGGATAATTATTAAGGAGTATTACATATAATGAGGACAGAACATAATTATCTGAAAGTGTGAACGCAATTTCAACCTCCTTACTTCTAATGCCTTGACACTTTTGCCCAATGCCCATGGATGGAGCCAGTGTCCAATTACTGTTAGCGGAACATTTGGTGACACGTCAAATTTTCAATATTGCATTCATTTTGCAACACTGACTTGACTTGCCTGCGCATAGATCTGTATATAAAACA